>JBCJKH010053026.1:58765-71824 GCA_039877255.1 Loriculus beryllinus | reverse complement strand
CAAGTCCTTCTCTGCAGGGCTGCTCTGAATCTCTTCTCTGCCCAACCTGTAGCTGTGCCTGGGATTGCCCCAACCCAACCTGTAGCTGTGCCTGGGATTGCCCCAACCCAACCTGTAGCTGTGCCTGGGATTGCCCCAACCCAAGTGTAGGACCTTGCACTTGGCATGGTTAAAGTTCATAAGGTTGTTTGCAGTTGGTTTCTTGCAGTATCTGTGAGGGGATGCAATTTGAGACATATCTTGGCATACCTCAGGGTCAGAGGAAAGCGTCCTTAGCCCCACCAGTTTCCACAAGCTGCAAGTTTTCCCATAAAAAAAAAAAAAAAACCTCATCAAAAGCTTCTAACAGACACACACACACACACACATCTGTGCTCTCCAAAGGCAGAAGACAACAAATTATCTTCACACTACCTTCCTCCAAAGTGACTGCCAACAATCAAAGACTTCCATCTTCCAGCAGGAGAGGGCTGGGGGAGGACTGTGCCCAAGACAGCTCTCAGCATTACTCATCAAGTCCGTACCTTCCCGTCACTATTTCCAGGGCTCCCCAGAGGCTTCCCCAGCTCCTTCCTTCACACGCTTCTTTCTGTACACACATGCTCTGCCCACACCACCATGAACTATTTGAGAGGCACTTAACCAGCCAAACAGCAAGCTCATGGTCTTTTGGGCAAGCATTTCCCCCTTTCTCTGCTCTCAGAAACAGAGCTGAGTTTGCCTTTCAATGGCCACGCACTTCTGTGTGTGGGGAACTGGGAAACGGTGCTTCTCAAAATACAAGGGGAAAAATGCTCACTACGTTTTCTCATAAAAGACTAACAAGCAGCAAAATCTAAACTAAAAGTTGAACACAGACACTGATTTTCTCAGCTTGCAGTTTTGCTCACATCCCAATTGGGCAGCAATAGCAGCCAAGGTCACTCAACACAGCAGCTTCTAACACCCAGAATATCCCCCATTCCATCTATTAACTCTTCATGGTGTGCATTACAACAGAAGGCATAGCTCAACAGTAAAAAAGGCAGCACGAGTATCCATACAAAGGTACCAGCACAAACAACTGTCAATGGTAAGGCAAGGCAAGATGAGAGTACAGCCACTCAGAATCACTGCCTCTGTAGCCAAGCGGCAGCTGCATCTCTCTTCTCCAAAACAGCCATCTAGACAGAACCAGCAAACCCAGGCAGGCAGGCAGCTGTACCTTTTAGTCATGTTCTCGAAAAGAATTAAGTTCACATTTCTAACAGTCTGAACATAACTGGATTAAAAAAAAAAACACCCTTCAGGCTTCACCCCAGGGTTGCCCAGCTGCATTGCAATGCACAGCTTTTGCAAGTTTGCCCAAGGAACAAGTTCTAGCTTTGCAGGCAACGCTAGAACTTGGGGGTTTGCTATAGCCATATTAATGCAGGCTTACATACTAAGAGACAAAGTTAGCAGATTAATGGCCAAAGCTGAGTTGAGAACACCAATCTGAGCAGCAGCTCCACACTGCGTAGTGTTTGAGCAAAGAGTCTCCTGCCACACGAACCCATCCAGCAGCAGAAGCCAGGTACTGATTTAAGCCCCAACTCTCAGGTCAGCCAGACAAGCATTAAACACACACAACCACACCTGAAATCTGTTTGTGCTCAGCACCAGATTGGGAGGTAAGAATCAAGCCATGCCTGTTTTGTTATGCCAATTAGCTGTCTGGAAAGTTAACAAAGGTTTGTACAAGCCAAGTTGATGTGACAGTCTATAGCAGCTTGGGTTTACCACACACAAAAGCCATTTACACAAGTTTAAAGCCACTGTGCACCTCAACAAAGGCCTTTTGACATCTGTTGTACTCCACTGTACAAATACATATTCACAGTATAATCTTCGCCTCTGATCCATAGAAAGTCTCTACCACCTCCTGCAGCCACAGGCAAATACTATATGGTAGCTCTAACACCAAGGGCCACTTTGGCATGGCTCTTTCACAGCTAGCATGGCAGGCTTCCTAGGGCACAGGGCTTTTGCATATACCAGAACAGCTGCTTGCACATCCTTCAGCTGGGGTCAAAAAGCTGACCATGCCCCATCTTATTCCTTGCTCCATCTGCAGACACAACCACATGCAGTGCCATTTCCAAAGCCGGCTCTGCCAAAACAAGGCCAGGTGAAGAGTTTCAACTACCACGTTACCTTACTCCAACACAGCTTAATTCTCTTCTGACACAGCAATTAGTGGCAACAGCATAAGTGCATTTATTCTGAGACTTTCTGCACCTACCCCTGCCATGCTCTATTATTTCCATTTGATTAAAACAAGCTCTACAGCACACATGGCAATTACACAGGTGACTCCCCTCTGGTCAAAACCAAGGCAGAGCCCCAAATTCCAACAAAAAAATTTAAAGATCATCTCTTGAAAAATATGGGGCTTCTACAACCCTTTCATCTCTTTAAATCCAATTCAGTCTCTGCAAATGGAAGAAGAAAGGAAAGCAGGTATAAACAGTAGCTTCTTAGTACTCAAATTCCTCTCATACTTCCACAGCAATCTGCAAGCTAAAAACAGCTGGAATGAAACCTTTTCCTTTTTCCAGTGCATACAGCAAATTTAACTATCAAAATATACATTCCCATATTATGTATCCTTGTTTATGTTTTAATATGTATGTAAAATGAAACAAGCAAAAGAAGAGGCCTCTGGTCCTGCTTTTTTTATTTTTGCCTTAGCAGATTTCTGTGAAAGTATGAATGGCATCTTAGTCCTGGGAGCCTAATGCTCATTAAAGAAAAGCCACAGGTTTTTATATACAAGAATGGCAAACAGTCAAGGAAAAGACCCAAGTGTATTATCTGGCTATGCAGGTAATTACCTCCCTGCAAGCCTCACTCACACAGCTCCATCATCATTCACTTTTCCTCAGGCAGCCTGGCAGAAACTGTACTGCTGCCCAGGCCTCAGCTCCCTAGGCAGGCAAAAGCCATCCCTGCTTTGAATACAGGGCAAAGTGGATGTCCTCAGCACCAGAACAACAGGAAAACCACAACAGATAGCTAACAAGGATGGCATCCTGTTTAGGGGATACATTTCTGAATTCTGCAAGTAGCTATGCAGAGGTCCACCCTTACTGGCCAATTCTCCAAATTTCTTAATTCCTCAAATTTCCTTAACAATATCGGTCAGATGACATTCTAGCCTACTCACTCCAGACACACAAGCAAGTTTTAAATCTCTCACTTGTTCTGTGGGTCTCCACATTGCCTGATGCTAAAGCATTTCTACAAATGTCCTGCCAAAACAGCAGCAGCAATGGAGAAGCGAAAAATAGCCAGCCTTGAAAGGTTCACAAGTCACTCAGAGCAATGTTTAAGCAGGTCCATATAGCTGAATTTATTAACCTTTGTAACATACCACGATGGTGTAGAGACTGCCAAATTATGCTACAACTGAGTCATGTACAGCCATACACAGCCTAACAGTGTCATGATGCTTTCAGCAAGCTTCCACCCATGGTGAACAAGGTCTTGCAGGAACCTGGGGAGGGAAGAGTATGCGTGCATGGAGCTCAGGGCACAGAAGGAAGGTAAGAAACCTCAAAATAAGCGAGAGCATTGGGAAATTTTCCTATAGCAATGTACCAACCAAAGTGTTCCTGTAAGAATATATTACATTTCTGGAAGTAGGAGTATTAGCCTCATTCACATTACAATTTCTTTCCCTACAAAAATAAATCTGGTTATTCTTAGTATGAACACCATAAAAGTTACTTTATCCAGACTTATTTTTAAATGCGTATTTTAACAGATGAGAACAGAATCCTTCTGCCAAAGACAGGTATTAACACAGGAGAATCTCGCTTCAGACTCCTTAATCATACAAGATTTCACTGAAGCATGCGTCCGAAGTCCTTCACCCTGTTGCGAAAGGAACAAAGGCAGAGGAAATGACTAATCAAAGCAGCAGCACATTAATATACCTTGGTATGTGGAAAGGAAAAATTGTAGTGGGTATTTTTAACTTTCCCAACAGGGGAAGGTACTGGCATGTGTACACCAGCTGCCATGGAGGCTCAGCAGCTCCTGGAAGCTGTGAGGGAAGCTGTGTCTAGAACAAGAGTTCTGCATTTTCCACTGCATGCATGGTTTCCAAGTCGACTGATGATGCCTTTGCTTAATAACACACCTAGAACAGAGGCACAGCTGGGGCAAACAGCAATGCCTCTGTGATAATAGGTGCACTTTGACTTCAACTGTAGGAGAAATCAGCCTGGAGAGGTGCTCCAGAGGTAAAAGGTGAGAGCTTCTCACTGGCAGGCACTCCTACAAGTCCTAATGCCACCCAGCTCTGTCGAGCAAAGGACAGAATCACAGGATATTAAGTTGGAAAGGATCTTAAGATCATCCAGTTCCAACCCCTTGCCATGGGCAGGGACACCCCACACTAAACCATGTCACCCAAGGCTCTGTCCAACCCGGCCTTGAACACTGTCAGGGACAGAGAATTTACCAGTTCTCTGGGCAACCCATTCCAGTGTCTCACTACCCTCACACTAAAGAACTTCTTCCTTACATGTAATGCAAGCTTCCACTGCTGCAGCCTGAAGTCATCACCCCTTGTCCTATTGCTATAGTCCCCAGTGAGTCCCTTTCCAGTACCCTTGTAGGCCCCCTTTGGGTATTGGAAGGCTGCTATGAGACAGGGGAAAAGAAACCTCCCCCTGTGCCATCCGGCAAGTCACAGCTCACCCACATAAACCAGAGCACAACCCCTTCACGCACCTTCCCGAGCTTCTCAAAGCTCTGCACTGCCTGTACACGCACAAGGGCCACACTGCCAGCAAAACACTACACCTTCAAGTGTTTCCTTGCAATTACTTTGCCGCTGCACCTACACAGCCAAGCCACCAGTATCCAAGTACAACTACACATAATAGTTGGGTTTTAATCCCACACTTCTGCTGCCAGCTGCCTCCACTGGAAGCCTTTTGGGGCAGCCACAGTAACAGGTTCACTCAGACCAACTGGGCAGAGGACTGAAGGACTACTGTGATAATCCCAAAATTGGAGCTTTCAAACCCCTTCCTAAAAGAGATCAAACCCAATGAACCTAAAAAGTGCCCACTATGGGCATTTGTGCAGTGGGATGACACAGCACAAAAGCACTGCACACTCAGTAAGACAGGAGCTGGACTGCTGCCTGTCTGTCCGGCTGCAATTGTTCCTACATTTCATAATTAAGGGCTACAATTCATTCTTTTTCTAATGCCAAACCCCAAAAGACTTGTAACAAAATCATTTTAAACACTACATAGAAAGCTGCTGCTCAACCAACTGTAATTCAGATCCCCCAGTTCCAACACTGTTCAATGCAAAAGATACAGAGAAACTAATCTTTAATGTTCTTGCAGAGCAATTTGTAATCAGCCACCCAGTACATAGCTAGAAGCCTGAAGCTTAAGCAGGTCTTTACCCCGACACTGCAAAATGACAACCCTGGTCATTCCACCAATAAGATTTTTCCATTATTTCTGTTCAGCGTGCTGTTAAACACAACTACACAAAGAGACTGGACCACTGACAAAAAAAATGCTTCGTTAACCTCTCAGTGACTCAACAATCCCATTGTTAAACCACAGTGGACAAAAGGAGAAGCCAACAGCAGATGGATGCTCTCGTCTATTTGAATTCTTAGAGGAAGATGAGATTGACCTGCCTTGGAAACAGGCTGCAACTTAAAGGAGAGTTGTTAACTCACAGAGGGAAATCAAAACTCTTAAGTGATTGTGAATCATATCAGATCTAGACACTTTCATGTGGTTTCTTCTAACTACCTGAAGTTTAAGATACTATTTACTGCATTACATTATGTCTAAGCAGTTAAATAATTTCAGTTTTCTCTAAAGAGAAGAAAGCATGATTGCTGCATCAAAATTACTGTAAATATGGCACAGACCTTGCTAAATGAGAGCACCAGAAATCGGCATTTGAAACAACATTGCTGTGCCCCATTACCAGGCTAAATCTTGATAAACCTTTAGCTGGAAAAGGAGATGAAATCAACAGGCAAAATTTTTCTCTCTCCTCACCACATACAGTACAGTGGGAGGAAAAAAAGTGGAAACAAGTATACATCAGTTAAATAACCGAAGTTCAGGGTAGTAATAAATTTTCAAATATGCCAAGAGTTTAAAACACAGGAGTATGCAGTTAGTTCTCAAGATTTTAAAACGGCAACTTCAGTTTAGGCTAGACTATAGAAGGAATGCAGACTCAACATACAGAAATCGAAGTTCATACAAGTTGACAGAGGCATCGCAAATAAGAGTTATCATCAGCATGTGCAGCACAACTACCTAACCAAGACTTGGGAAATATGAGTACTACGAGCCTCGCCAGCCTGGAAACACCTCCTACTCAGCCTACACAGCTGGGCAAGTGCTGCATCAGCGTGCCTATTTTTGCTTTTAATACAGTAAAACACAGCTGTGGCTCAGAAACACACAAAGCCAAAGAGCCAGGCCCGAGCTAGTATTACTTACCACACTTGCCTCCCTCCGAGCATGTACAGTTATGCTGACCTGAACTACACCCAAGCAAATAGGGGCCATACTCACAGATCAGCTTCCTCCAGCTACCTTGCTGGGTGGGGTTCAAGCAAAGGACAATGCTGGCATAGAAGCAAATGGGTAGGAACTGGCTATGAATGCATTTTGTCTGCAAGTCAGAAAACTCTCAGTCATCAATCCAACAAGGTGCTCAGTGCTGTAATGGTGAATCTGCAGCCTCCATACTCAGCATGGGTGCTGTGCCTCATTTCATGTGGCAATAGAGCAGCAGCAGACTCCTTGCTCCTCACCACTCTTGCCACTTAAGAGATGAACCAGAGCCCTAGGACTCCAGGGAACATGTTTAGCTGATACAAGAGGCTTCTACCACTCACTCTTTTGCTAGCAGCAACCAATGCATTTTTATCCATAGTCATATTAGAAATGACACCTGCAAAAGAGGGCTGGATTTTATTACAACTGTGAACTAAATTTAAAGTCATTTGCCAGATTAAAACATTGTTAGTGCTGTTTTTATGAAACCTTCAAACACAGGGAATATGTAGAGGTACACTCAGGACTGAACTTGAACCACAGAAGCTTCTGCTGATAAGCTTCCTACAACACTAGTATTCTGACTTTCTGCTCCAGCACAAACTTGTACCTGATGAAGTCTAAACAGACTCCTATCCCCAAGACTTTCACAGCAAACATGAGTGAGTTTGACTGCTCTATAGCAAAGCTGTCCTTCAAGCTTATCCTAAAACATGTTATCATATAGGCACAAATATACCATTTCTATATCCAAGCCAGATCCCTAACACTGTAGAACATGGTGCTGCTGATACTCTTAAAGTTTCAGAATGGTTAATAAACAAAAGAGGCTTTAGAAGCAAATCCTTACAGCACTAGCACCATACAAACTACCCCACTATATTCTGAAGCATTACAAGCTGGAACTTTCAACTCAATTTAAAAGCGCAACATAAAGTTTAAGAAACTAATGCTTAACTGTGGTCATTTCCCTACTGAGCTAGGTGAAGTGTTAAGGTACCACTCCACTCTCATTTGAGGCACTGCGTGTAGCCCATTTACCAAGGGGGGCACTAACAGCTCGCCTCATCATCTAACCAAACATCTCTTGCTACAACAGGGACCTCACTGGCCATAGCTCCACAAGATAGCATCACCTCCACACCAAGGAAATGTGCTCCTAAACAGTAGCACTACACACTCCTCTCCATAAGGTTTCTTTTCACCTTGTTAACCATTCTGTGCTTCAGTCTGCTGAAGGACGACACGCATAACACAATACACAGTGCCAGCTCAGCATGGAATCTCAGATCCACCTTTAGGATCTGGGCAAGCAGCTTAAGAAGGTCACAGGTACTCAGGAACCAGTGCAGTATTTTGGCAGCCTCCACAGCAGCACTTAATCACCCTGAGTAGGAGGCTAAACTCCCCTCCCACATCAGGGAAAAAGATTCAGCTCCTCCACACACTTGCTTATACACACCTGAATTAGTCCTTCACCAAATGGTCCACAGTTCTTTTACCACCTTCGTCATGCGGTTTTTGGGCCCTCAGATGAGTGATGCTGAGGCTTGCTAATATTCCTGTGAGCAGCAGCAGCCACTCAGCAAACCCCGCAATACTCCTTAGCCATACTGGTTCCACAATCCAGCTCACTGCATAACCCAGATACAGCACAATGTTGGGAGCTGGACAACACCACACAAGAACCCCCCAAAAGATGTGCTCAATGTGTGCATCTCTATGGGTTTCCTCTAATTGCGACCATAAGGACAAAACTTGTAAGAGCTTCCTAAAGGGACTTCGAATACGCATTTCACTGTTCTCATAATTTTGAGGTCAATAACCCAACAACCCAGAGTCCTCCCCCAAATCAGTCTCATAACACATGCATGCACACATGCCCCAGTGCACTCAGCTTTATTGACGAGCACAGTACTCAACTGCACTCAAGAACATGCCAGGTTGTTAAAAAGACCTAAAACTACTCAGCACAGAAATGCACAGTAATTGAGGTAATTTCTCTCATGCTTCTCTGGGTTCTCACTCCCGTTGCTTTGCTGCCCCACAGTCTGCTCCTCCTTTGGCATGCGAGGACTGAACAAACAGCTCACCATATCTACACAGATCTAAACTTAGGAGCCTCCAACTTCAGTTACACTTTAAGCTATTACTCCAGTAGCCTGTAATGGGGAATGAGGATTAAGAAATACACTTAGAAATAGGTACACTGGACCAGAAGCCAAAGAATTCTTCCTCTGCCCACACAAGCAGCATGGAAAAAAGGTATACACTGGGAGATCAAGGGTTGGAGACTGAAAAGGCAGGCTTGTAATGGAAATATCTGCCCAAGAATTTTCACAAGCCTTTAAAACTTCTGAAACCTAACCCCTTCACTAGCACTTTTCACATGCCTCAGACTGCAGACCAAGTTATGCAAGCTGTAATTATGCCTCCGGAACCCTCCCCTCCCACCCACAGCGCTCCGCACCTCACCAAATCCACACATGGACGTGCACCAAGGTGTAGAAGACGCATACCTGTGCCTCCCATAACTGGCCAAGTGTACTGCCACGTGTGCAGAGAAAGCCCAGCTTCGTTGTGCATCTTGAACTAGGCTCTAACCCATTAAAAGCTACTTTAAAAAAACCCAACAAACTGTGTTTTACATATGCACACATTAAACTGTAAAGAGGTTTACTAAACCTAGCACACAATCCAATCCTAACAGTAGCGCAGCACAGGCTGTAGAGAGGAAGTGACTTGGGGTGATGATAACAAGGGAGAACTGTCAGTACTCCTGCTGAGCTGCCATGAGAAAGTCCAGGGAATCCAGTAAAATCCTAAAACAACCTCCACAAATCCTCCATGCAGCTTGGTGGTTTCCAAAACTTTGAAGACCTCTGCCTCTCTTTTGGACAATGCTCCTCATTGCCCACACTAGGACAGGCTTGGCAAGGGCACCTTCTCAACAAATATTCAAGCAAACAGCTCCTCATTGGTCAGAGCTTGAACTTGAAGAAGTGAATCTTTGATGCACCTCCACCATTTACAGTAATAAATACAAGACAAGGCAGCACAAACCAAAAAATCAGCAGGTCTTTACCAGTTCATCACAGCTGAAGCCACACATGCTGGCACCAGGTAGTTGCACAAGCAAAGGTCAGTAGGCATACCATGCAATACAGCATTCACACACAAACACCCCTTTCTGCCAGCATCCCAGCACCACACCTCACTGAAACAGACACTGCCTGGTCCTGGAGAAGGATGTGCCAAGTGTCCCCAGAAGACAGCAAGTCAAAGGAGGCAGAAGAGTTCCTGCCTAATCCCATGGAAAAAGGCCCTTCTTGGCACAGCACTGCTACACTCTGTTCACTTCCCAGATTTGAAAATGCCCTGTGAAAGATAACTGGGTACGATCTGCTATAGCCATGGTGCTGCTCTCGGGTATCGCTGGAGCTGAAATGTGGAAGGTCAGAAGAGATGCCGCGGTTGGTTTCACACATCTCATTTTAGGTCCATGCGTAGCATAGCATTAAGGGAAAGGCAATGCCTACATGAAAGCCAAGCTGGGATGACCCCATGTAACATAAGCAATGACTTGGTGGACAACGCAGTGGTAATCATCACAGTAGCCTTTCAAACCCATCTGGGAGACCAGAAGAAATACTGCTTTATGGAACCAGGCTTGGCCTCCCACCCCTGCTGCAGCAGAGATCCTGAAAGGAAGACACATGCAGGAGCAGCCTTGCTGCCACAGAATAGCCCTCTCCCACTCACCCACCAGCTAACTGCCAGCACAAAGCTCAGGCAGCATGGTCCTGGCCAGAACAGCATTAGCAGCTGGTCAGCTGGTGACCTCTCAGCATCATCAGCTGCAGGCACCTGGCTTCTGTTAAATGGAAGGTAAGTGCCTCCATCCTGCCTGCTCACAAGGGCAGACAGACCTCACCATGCAAGAGCCTGGCAGCAGCACAGGGCAGGTACCCAGCAGAGACAACCATGTGAGCCAAATGCAAGTTATTGGCTTTAAACACGCCTGCTACTAGCACTCTCTACCACAGGCTCAGGAATCCTTCACTTCCTCCAATAAACTGGACTTTTTTCCTTCTTAATTACAGAGTATGGCCTTTTAAACTTAAAGCCCCAGAGCAAATAGGCTGAGGGGAAAAATAAAAGTCATAGATTAAGCCAGAATAAAAAAATTACCTGTTAACTGATATTATAGGCTCTCTTATCAGTCAGTCACGATCCGGTCCAATCCTGGTGCGCTCCCTGAAGAGCTGCACCTTGTGCAATAGCTTAGTCATCATCTTCCTTGACAGCTACGCACTTGCAAATAGATTACAAGTCCACTCACATTTTCCCAGGAACATTTTTTCCCCCGCCCTACTACAGGCTGGACAGCAGCAGAGCACTGCCAAGCCAAGGAGCAAGCAGCTTGCTCCCTTGCAGGGGAGAAGATAGCACTTTTATCTCCTGGACTCAACAACTTCCTTTCTGTGCAGTTGCAAGCAGACAAAAGACACCTTTACACAGACCAGAACAAGATGTACTAAAATTTGTCACATCCCTGAAATAAAATACCCTGCTTGCCATTTTCAGTCCATCTGAGAGAGTGCAAAGCAGTATTAAGCCAGCATTTCTTCTACAAGAAAGTCTTGCAGGGTCAGATTTGGAAGCAACAGAGTAAGTAGCCCAAAATAACTCGGGTTCAGTTTATATTGCCCTGGCGGGTGACACAGCTAAATGAAATAACACTGGACTGAGGTACTTCCCCTCCACAGGATGAGAGCTGGATTGTTTTTGGAAGTGCCATGAATCACGGGCATAAATATACCAGGCTTTAGAGGCCTTCAACACCCACGTAATTCTGAACTCAAGCTTTATTTTCTCTGGGTCATGCAACACATGCTCAACAAGCCGGACACTAGATAGGCAGGCTGAGAAGGTGAGCTATTCAATTAAAACACGCCATCCAAAGAACAACTTGTGTTTTGTTGGACATCAACGCACCTGAGATGGAAAAAGCCTTCCCTTATGCTCAATTAGTCATTCAACTACAACTTGACGGAAATCAGGAGCTTTGCTCTATTTCCTCAACTTTACAGCATGAAAGGGCTTAAAGATGTTTCCTGCAGCGGAGGAGTTGTTAGCAATGTACTGGCTGTTCTCAAGCAGAGCAGTGATTTGCAGGATTGCCTGGCTGCGAGCTGAACCAGACAGTGCAGCGCAGGCAGCAGCAGCAGCCAGGAGGGAGGGGTCCAACAGGAAAGAGCAAAAACCTGCAAGAAGTGCTTCTTCTCATACTTTATTACCATTGAAAATCCTGCACGCCTGACAGAAACAGCAGCAGGGAGCTGTTACTAACAGCAGCGGACAAGGCTATTTATAATAGGGATTACTAGTGCAAGAAAATGAATAGCTAGCCCACATTACTAATTTACAGCAGTTTCCTCGAGTTATAACGCAGCCTCAGTGATCTACAAGCAAAGATGTGGTTTCATTTGAAAAAGAAAAAAGGCCACTCTTCTAAATAAGTCTTCTTGAAAATAAAAGGGAATTTAGAGCTGTGATTTTTGATAAATAGGGTAGCCACAAAGCACTAACAAAATCAAAGAACACTGCAGAAAACAAGAAGGGCTGCATACAACTATTTTACTTCTGATTAACCCACAAACCTTAAAAGTTGCCATCCTTCTCCTCTCCCTCCCATCCCACACACATTGCACAGCAAAATTCAAGGCCTGAAGCTCCTAAACGATTTCTTCCCATCATTATCATTGCAAGGAGACAGTATTCTTCATGTTAGAAAGTCAGAGAAGAAGCTTGCAAGAGTTTCATGTGCATACATGCTACATAAATCATTTCTTTTTCCGTTTTCCACAGTAGCTAAGAGACTTAAAAGAAAAATCACCTTTAGCTAAATGGGAAGCATTAAAAAGGATCATGAGATTTGCATTCTTCAGCACCTCAGATTATTACAGTTTCCACATCTATGACTTCCTCTTCCAACTCCCCACCAAGCTTCAACTGAAGAATGCTTTTATTTGAGAGGATTTTGGCATTTCTCATACCAAGACACTGAAGTATCCAAGCCAACGAGACAGCAGAATTTATGCATTCCCAGGAGATCTCCGTTTAATTTTGCTGTATGGACAGACACTGCACCAAGCTTGCACCCTGCCCAGGACCTATATTTAGGGGCTGAGATGACCTGACAGTGCCCCCATAAGCTCATTTATTCACTTATTCATTCTAATATAATCTAATTAGACTGCAGCAGTCCTGCACACAAGCATGGCAGCGACCAAGAAAGGACAAATTCAAATGCAGGGAACCTGGCTCAGATGCTGCTTCAGTTCTCACATCAGGGGAAGAAAAACCTTTGCAGAGGAATGACAGGAACTACAATGCCTGCATACACCTCCCTGCTTGAAGCAGCACCTGGATTCAGTATGTTTTTTGGGGGTGGGGGGGGGGGGGGGGGGGGGGG
>JBCJKH010053026.1:27603-42106 GCA_039877255.1 Loriculus beryllinus | reverse complement strand
ACCCCTATTCAGAGGAGGAAGACTCATTTACTTCATCTCGAGACCCCTGCCCATGACCAGAGGGGGCACTACGCAGGTGCAAAGGACCTTCTAGTTCATTATAATATGAAGTGGGGATAGATAATGAATATGTATGACCGGATTGCATAACCTCACGAATATGTATAACTTTAGAGAATAAATGTAGAGAAACAACACTGAGGTGTGCATGCTTTGAAGGAGTTATCCCCATGCACCTCAGCTCTGAATAAAAAGCATGCCTACTTTACAACTTTAACTAGTTGTGGAGTCTATCCCCCCATCACTCCACAAACTCAGACTCTCTACACAAGTCTTTTGAAGAGAGAATGACCTTAAAACATCGCTCACAGGGGCAGAAGCAGAGACACCAGTGGGGAAAATACCTGCAAGGGGAGAACAGCAGCAAACAGGACTAATAGGTTCCTCCCCTTAAGCAGCATTTGCGATACTGGCCCATCTGAGAACAGACCATTCCATTACAATGGCTTGCGTCTGAGGTTTGTAATTTTGGACTGGGGCTTTCCTCAAAGGACCAGATGTGCCTTATTGCAGTTAATGAGGCAGGTGGAAGAAATTAAGGACCCATTGCACTTGCTTGCTAAAAAGCACCAGCCAGAAGTGAAGCATTATCCTCGCAAGGTCTAAGCCAGGGCTCCAACTCCACATTTATGTTCAGCCTCTAAGAGAGAAGCAAGCTCAAGGGAGCTGAGGAGCAAGTTATGTTTGCAGGCCCCTCTAAAGCCCATCACAGCATCCCGGTTCCTCCAGCCGTTATACAGGATTGAGCAAACCGCTGCACAGGAAAGGCTCAAAGCCTAAATAAAACCCACAGCTGCGCTTCGTTCCCTGAGGAGCTGCACTTGCCGTCGGTACCGCCCCCCCCGGTTAAAGCCAGAACCGGAGCGCTGTTGGGAGACTCGGGGGTGGCTGCGGCTATGGATGGTGTGTCGCCGCTGGAGAGATACTTGGAGCGTTGTGAAGGGCAGGTAGGGAAGGGAAAAAACAAATTGCGTTGGCCGGGAATCGAACCCGGGTCAACTGCTTGGAAGGCAGCTATGCTCACCACTATACCACCAACGCCGTCGAAACGAGGCCCGATTCCGCCTCTGAAGTGCGGCGTCTCCGACGAGCTCTAGCTGGATCACGTAGCTCTTGCCGTGATCTGGGAGCTATACTACACAGCCTCACGTGGGAGTAGCGACCCACAACTTCCCCGAGCTGTTGAGAGCATGAGGAGCGTTGGGGAGTCTCACTGATTGTTCTTAACGTGCTCAAGGAGGAGCTTTGCTGCATTAGAATGGAGTGCTGAGCAGGCAAGACAATTGCATAGTTTCATAAACGTTTGCAAAACTTTCTTTTTTTTGGTATTTGGACGATTTGGTCTCTGGAGGTTGCAGAGACCACAGAGTGAGGGTCTAGGAGAGGGCTGCACTTGCAGCTGAACATTCTCTTCACACAGGGAACCCTATTTCTCTACCTGTCTCTTGTTACAAGCCACTTATCAGCTCAGAAAATGGGTTTAGTGTAGGTTATTTAAATCCAGAACGGCAGCTAGTACAGCTCCCTGAATATGGTCCTACAAAGTACATAATGAGGTGAGGTATAACCAGGGTTTTACAAATACTACTGAGCTTCCTTTATTTCAGACCTGCTGGGATGTTTGATAGTAGCAGATGTGTGAGATACCACTGCAGAAAGGAAAAAAGGATTTGATTTGTGTATGTGAGTTGCAGGGATTCCTGCAGTGAAGTGAAAATGGCTGTTTCCCCTCAATCTCCCCCAGACTTAGTGACCTCTGACAGGATCTGTGTGTGAAATCTCCTTCCTGGCACTGCTGGGAGATGTCTGAAGCTACGCAGTTGATCAGGCCTTCAGTAAAGTTAATTAACGTAGTGTCTATAGCAAAAACCCTTGGCAGCCAGCCCAATACAAACATGATCTTGTGCCCCCTTTCACATCCTCTGAGTATCTGCCTAACAAGAAGGCAATCTTCCCCAGCACTTAACCCTGTAAGGGCTTTTTCCTATACCAGTTATATGGAAACCTGATGAGAAAGGAAGGTTTGCTTTCTGTTTTGACCTAGTTTATGCAGCTTGTTTCTTTTTTCTTTACTTATTTGACAGCTCTTTAATAATTCCAGCCTCATTTTTCTGTCAGCTTAAGCTGTGACACAAACTGAAGGTTGGTTTTTGGTTTGTTTTTTTGACTATTATCACATTCTTTGATGCCCCTTAGTATGATGCATGCATATTCCTACAGGTTCAGTATATTGTTATTAGTAACTGTTAATACATTTGTATTTATATTTAATTCTCAGGTAGTGCTCTTGGTTCACATTTTTCAAAGAGACGAGTTATGGAGTACTTTGTCTTATTCAATAGCACTCTGCCCCAACTGATCTCATATGGGGCTCTGCATCTAAAAATCAGTTTTAGAAACAGTTTTGAATGTAGGTGTTGGTGGTCCTTTCAGAGCTTGACTTGATCACATCTGTATTCAAGCTAGTAAGGGCTCTCTGGGAGGATTTGTCACTTAGGTTTTTAAAGTGTCTATAGGCAAATACAGTCTAAAGTAGGAGTAGACATCTCCTCTTGTGCATGGTTGCATTAAGTGAGGTGATTAGCACAGGACATAGAGCAGCACTAGCTCGTGGATGGACAGCATTGAGCACTGATCTGGAAACCTGTTCCCACTGGAGCTCAGGCAGTTGTTGCCAACTCTGGGCCTCAGCCTTGTGTGCTGTTCCCTGTTCTGATTCGTGCTTGGCCTTTTTGACTCCTTTTGGATCTCAAGCCAAAAACGCCTGAACAAACACAACACCTCTTGTATAGATCACCTAGTCCAAGTTCTCACCTGCTGGCAGTACTGGCAGAAACCACCTTCTTGGAAGATGTATTTACTAACTAAAGGCTTATGTGATGATGGAGAAGGGAATAAATCCTTTTCTAAACTTTTGCCTCTTCAGTATTATGATGCTTTTTTAAATAGCTTTTAATAATAAAATAGTATGCAAGAACTTTGTGGGTATGTTGGATGCTGTCTGTGAAACGACACTGACTTTGCTGACTGTCTCACTTGAATTAGTCTGTTGACCTCCAGCAGCTGAAGATATAACTGCTCATGATTCTGTGAGCTGCTGCCCTCTGTTGCACAAATCCAAAACAACATTAACACTGTCCTCTGGTAGCAAGGAGAGGAAACAGAAAATTACTGAATGGGAGTTAATGCCAGCCAGAAAATACCAGCTGTCTTCCTTGAAAAAAGTCATTAGCAGTTGTGTTGGTTATGTGAATAACTGAGGCATGACAATGGCTGTGAAAGGCAAAGTGCCAACACTGTACCTCCAGTTGTAGCTGAAGATAATTTGGTATTTCTCAATTTGTGGTATTATAGGAGTGTTCTAGACTGCTTTTGAAATACGATGAGAAAATGTGTGTCTCTGCTATAGAAGTTACCTGGATTTTCATATGCTGATAGACAAGCAAAAGACACAATTTAAAATCTTAAAGATTCTTTAATATATATCAGGGGAAAGAATGAATGAAACTTCCTCATTGAATAGAAGATAAATCTTAATTTAGTCTTTCAGCTAAAGTAAATGTTTTAATACAAGAGCCTTAATGACACTTTTTTTTTAATTCAAGGATGACCTCTCAGCTAGTCCTCAGCTGTTTACTCCCATGAGTCCTTATGATGTAGACCTTCCAATTCAAACCACTGAAGACGTGTTTGGTTCTCAACTGAATCAGCCCAAAGACCTTTCTACAGACTTCTCTGTGGATCTCAGCTTTCTTCCAGACGTTACCCAAGATGACAAAGAACAAAATTTATCTAAAGATGGTTATGAAAAGCAAATAGAACTTGATGGGTCAATATCAAGAAATGAGGACAGTGGCATCTTTGTGGATGAAAGCAACTTGTCATACCCAGATGCAACTCAGTCATCTCCTGAAGCATTTGGCATACGTCCTCCTCTGATACCAATGACTCCTATGATTCCAGTGATGCCTGCATCAGAAAGCTCTGGCATAGTTCCTCAGTTACAGTAAGTTTATGTATTATGCATATAGCATGTATAAGTCATAGCTTTGCTAAAACTGCAAGATAGTGCTCTGACTTCTGAGAATATAGCAAGCAGAGTTTGGGCTTAAATAATCACACCAAATAAAAACTATAGAGGGGCAGTTACTTCTCTTTGAGGAGACATGGAGCAAATGAGCTGACAATATTAGAAGGCAACTAGATAACTGTGCTGATCAGTGCAACACAAAAATGGAAGTGGCATGGAAGAGTACACAGCTTAGCAAAATGGGAGAGTGGACTTGATAAACATGCTGGGTGAGTGAGAATCCGAAATGCCTCTCATTTGTTAAGGGGAAAAAGTCTCTTCTGGGAGACAGAAGCTGAAGGCTCAGAGGGAGAACTGTTTGGTAGATATTATATATAGCATGTACTGCTAGTTATTTCAGTCTGCAGGATGAAAAGACAAAAATACTTAAAAAGGAGGATTTATTCCAGTAAGGAGAATGTTAAGGATGACAGCAGACTCTAGGGATTTAAAGATGTCAGCCTGCTTTTCTGAGAGCAGAAAACAGTCTGAAGTGAGCGAAGGAAAGGGGCATGAAAAGAAGTGTGAGAAATTCTGGCCTCATTTAAAGGTCCTGTCTAGGCTACAGCAACTATGGAGTAGTTTATACCTGTAGAGGAATAATATACTTTTAACTAATTTAATTGCTGTAGTAAATCTGTAAATACTCAGTAATGGTTCAGTTCAAAGCTATAGAAGGCTTCAGTGCTGTAGTTATTGGAAGACATATGAACTTAGTATTCAGAGACTAATAATTTCATACCCTGTTATATCTCAGAAACTGTAATTCTGGTATTGAATTACTTAAGTTTTGCCAAAAGTAGCTTAATGCTAGAGCAGAGAATAGATAGGCAGAAAATTAGTTCATGGTAATTATTAATTGGAGTGTGTTGCAGGTTGGCTCTGCAGTGGCTTGATTTTACAGTAAGAAAATTCCCTTCTCATTCCTCAGGAATATAGTGTCGACTGTAAATTTGGCTTGTAAACTAGATCTGAAGAACATAGCTTTGCATGCCAGAAATGCAGAATATAACCCAAAGGTAAATATTAAGGACTTGCTTATCTTCCTCAGTGCTGATGGATTCTAATACGCGAATTCATTATGAGCAGTGTACTCTAACAGCACTGTCTTGACCCACAGGGGAAAATTATAAGAATCTACAACTTGGGCCTCTTAAATTAAAAGAAATACAAGGGGCCACAATGATATGTGTTTTTAATTTGAGTATGTCCCCAGCACTGAGATGTTACTAAGGTATTTTAAGAAAGGAGGTGAACTCTCCCACATGTGGCCAGCTACCTCCAGCTGAAATGGCTCAAGCAGCCCTCTCAATGGGAGGGACAAAAGATCTGCCCTGAAACTCCTGGCTGAAGAAAAGAGAATTACTGGAGTTGAAGTGATATTACATGATACTTACAGAAAGTGGCCTAGACTGTAGAATTTCACTGGGAATAATGGGCTTTCTAAAAGTGACTCCAGACTCCTGAACAAAATGTAAGGGACAAAGCAGTAGTCCTGTTGACTGTATTTTTAAGCCTCTTGGTCCTGGGTGGGGGGGTAGTGTGTGGAAATAACTTCACAGTGGTAAACAGAGACTCATAAAGCAAATGCATGCTGTGTTGAGTTTTGAAACTGACCATTCTTGGAAGAATGAACAGAAAATACAGTACCAATTAAATCCCTTAGCTGGACAGTGAGGTCTTCCTTTGAATTTGTAGAGGTTTGCTGCTGTGATCGTCAGAATCAGGGAGCCACGAACAACAGCCCTCATCTTCAGTTCAGGAAAAATGGTCTGCACAGGAGCAAAAAGGTATTTTTTGTTTTGTGTTTTTTCCTTCCCTCTAAAGGTCTGGATCTTGCAGCTCTGCCTCTCTGCCTCTTTCTGATGAACAATGTCAGAAAGCTTTCTTTAAATTATCTACCAAAGGGCTGTCATAATTACAAGAAAACAATGAAGCACTGGTATTGAAAAATGTCTCCCTTTCGTCATGATGCAGCTTAGTAATTACTGAACTGTGTACTTCTGTCCTTGCATATAGATTGAGCTGAGCAGACATCAGCAGAAAAGCTGTTAAAAGATCTGTTAAAAGCCCAGGAACTGATAAGGGGTTATTTGTATTTCTCACCAACTTTAAAGTGAGTTAGGACATAACTTTTGTCTGTCAAGTCTCTCCTTAATGTCTGAGTTCACTGGTCAACACATTTGCCTCTAGAGAAAATGGGATTAGAGGAAAGCACATCTTATTTCTGTACTCTGAAGTTCAGCAGCTGCCTTATTTTTTATATCTCTTAACTGTCAGTGAGACAATGCATTAACTTACAGCTTAGGAGGACTCTTCTCCAACCCCTGCCACCACCCCTAGTAGCTAAATGATTCTATTGGTGTCTGCAGTCTACCTCTTGCATCAGCTCTGAGAAGCTGGCGTAAAGAAGTGAGAAAGAAACCTCTGAAGAAGGAAACTCCTGGATGATGCAGCATGCTGCACTGTATTCACACGGACCACAGGAAAGTGAATGACAAAGTGCCTTCCTCCTTCTAGCTCACCAAAATGGCTCAGGGGATAGAGGCATGCTGTTTTGAGCAGTAGCATTTTTTTTTTTCTGAAATTTAGATCAGCATGATGGTGGCTCTAAACTGACTTCCATCTTGAGAGCAGAAGAAAGCACTAATCAAAGCTGCTTTCCCCCTCTGCCCTTTCCTTAGTGAAGAGCAATCACGTCTTGCAGCCAGGAAGTATGCACGCATGGTACAGAAGCTTGGGTTCCCTGCCAAGTTCCTGGATTTCAAAATACAGAATATGGTTGGGAGCTGTGATGTGAGGTTTCCCATCCGGCTGGAAGGCTTGGTTCTCACTCACCAGCAGTTCAGCAGGTATGTGAAAGTCAGAGTTACAACTTGGAGCAGTGTCTTTTGTAAGCTGCCAAACAGATGCAAATTCTGAGGCTTACAAGCCTGGCAAAAAAGAGTAATAATTAACCAGATACTGAATATCAAGTATGCCTTTTACTCATTAAAAGACAATGCTAACCAGTTCAGCAAGCATGAAATGGCTGTAGATGCCATGTGTGATGATAAAGATAGTAAAGTTTTCTTCAATAATTCCTGTTCCAGTGGGGCATAAGCCACAATGACCCTCTGCTTAATTGCCAGGGTAGCATATAGCAGCTGGCAATAAAGCCTCTAGCGCTTGAAACCATGACTGACACAATTGAACAGTAAAGTGCTCTTCTAAATTGCCCTCCTGTGTGGTGTTCACTGCTTTCTCCTTGCAGGGACACCATTAACACCAGCTTTAGAAACCTTGCAACTGAGAGCATACTAGTGTTGAGTCACTTCTGGGGTAAACTGGATGTGTATTAGATCTGGTTAAGATGAAGGGCTGAAGAACTGCAAGAAGCTCCTGGGTTGTTTGTTTAGTTGGTTAATGAAGATATTCTTTTTCATAAAAGGTTTCTTTGACCATGAATATTGTTGACACTATCTCTGTTGCTGTATATCAGCAATGTCTGCCAGAGACTTTCATTAACCTGAGCAGCAATCACAATTTTATTAGTCTCCTGTTATTGCCAAGTGCAATATCAAACCTTAGTGGGTATTTGTCTGCATTGCAGACCATGTCAGTAGGAAAATAACCAGTCTTGATTAAGCACTTCAGGTCTAATTGCAGCAGCTCTTAAGCTACTTGAACTTGGTCTGTGTCTTTGCTTCACTGTGAACCTTTAATATAAAGAGGGGACTCTAAGGCACCTGATTTGAAGGGAGTTATCTGCAAGGATAAGGTTTCTGACCTTCAGGTACGAAGCCAGACTGCAGCTGCAGAATACAGAACCGAAAATATCGTGTGTTTCCGGAATATCACTTAGGTTCTTTCTCTCTGGGTGTCTTAGCCATCAATTTAAAGTAAACCTGTAGCTGAGTGATGGACAAGCTGTGCCTTCAAGATGGTTTTGTTAAGAACTACTTATTGCCATCACTGAGGAAAAGATCAAGATTTTGGCACTGACAAAACAAAAGTTGTCTTTTATTAGTACTGCATTTAGTACATTGCATTTAATTTGGGGACTAAAAATAGAAGATTGACTTGGCTGTCATCTCTTCTTTACTGTGCAAGATGCTTCCTGATAAGGACATTTTGCAGACTAAGAAGGATTTGAGTACTATTTGAAGACTACAATAACTTTTCAATGCTATGCAAAAATCACTTTCCGAAGTGGCTCAGAAGTCTTTAAAAGTAAGCATGAAGAACTCCTATCAGCTCCAACTGGGATGACTGGGTTTCTTTTAAAGATATCTAAAACCTGCCCTGCCTTTCTCTAGGTAGCTAGCCAAAACCAAAGTTTAACTATTCTATTGCTAATATAATTAAAGAGCACTTCATGTGTACAACAGTGAAACAGTATTTGCATTTAATCATCTTACCTGCTTGTTTTGAAACAGCTATGAACCCGAGCTGTTTCCTGGCCTTATCTATAGGATGGTCAAACCAAGGATAGTACTGCTTATCTTTGTGTCTGGAAAAGTTGTACTGACTGGTAAGTGTACTGAGTAAGATGTACTCTGTACATCTGTAATCAAGAGCCACCACATCTTCTGAGAGCATTTAAATTGAACATTAGCCAAATGCCTATCTTGTAACAGTAAAGTCACTCAACAATCATTTTAATGCCTACAGTTGCTTATCCGTGTTTTCCGCAGATAACAATATCTGTATTGTTGCACTAGAAGCTCATACTGCTTCATGTACTGTCTCAGATTTCCCTGTCATTAGATCTGAGTATTTATTCATAGCATAATGCCATGTGTCAATGTACAGAATCCCAACAGGATGATGACATGTTAGTAATTACTGAGTTGCTTATGAATATCACAATAAGCAATTTAAAATTCCTTGGACAGGAAGCAAACTTCTTAAAACACTTCACTTAAACATTTAGAAGGTATTATTAGAGGAAAGGGTGGAGATCTAAGAACTTGTTCCCAGATTGTCTGGCCAAAACACTCGTGAGGCAAAAGCCTTGCTAAGTGTGCTCAGTAGATATCCATACCTCAGAGTCTATGTCAAAAAAGGTTGAATTCCCAAGTGCATGTTTCTATCGCATCCTTTTTCAAAGCTTGTGAAATACTTTCATTCCGATGTAATGAAATATAAATGGTACTTGTCCCCAGGGGACCTGAATGCTTTGAGTTATGTGGAAGACAAAAGAGAAGTGCCTCCTTAACCAGAGATTCTCGCTACCATAAATCACAGATTAGCTGAAAATGGGGCACTCTGTACTAAGCTTAAATGCTTTTCCCTCCAATGTTCCCCCACCTTCTTGTGTCCAGTAAAATCACACTGGACAATTCCATTCCACTGATAACTTGCAAAATTGCAAGTTATTTTTACAGTAATTGTAATACCCTTGAGTGTGCAGGAGGCTCAGAAGCATTAAGGTAAGTCCCTGTTTGTGAACACTGGGCCCAACTGTTAAGGACAGAAGTGAATTTGAGCTGAGAGATGCTTTTTTACTAAGTGAGAAAGCAACTTGAAAGTAACCTTACTTTTGGAAGAGAAGGTTGTAATGCAGGTAAATTAGTCATGTCCAAGTGTGTTCTGAGGGAAAGGTTTGCACAGTCATCCTGAGTGGCATTTAATCTAACTGCTAATTCATTTAAATGCAGTTTTCTTGTAGCTGATGTATGTTGTACTAACATAGAGTAGTGTCAGTGGTATGGAATATTCCTGCCTACTGCAATACAGTTAGTGTACAAGACTTGGTATTAAAGATTTACATGTAGTAACATAGAAAAGGTTAGCTCTGAAATCACAGGTGCCCTAACAAAGCTTAAAAATAGCTTCTAAGAACTGGAGATGGGGAGTTCTCAAATTATGGTTGAACTTCCAGTCTTAAAATAAAAATCCTTGATTTCTTACCTGTTTTCCCACTGACGTATGGACCAGCATAGCTGCCCCTGTTAAGCAGATAACACCATGGTGGTTCTCAGTTGCCTTTTTTTTTTTTTCCCCTCCCAAAGCCAGTGTTTTGTCAAGAGTAGCTAACTGCTGGTTTGGTTTCACAGATTAAACAAAAGTTTAGTCTTAAAGAAAGCAAGCTAGAAATTCTTCTTTCTGAGGTGGAGGAAATGTGATGGAAATGCTGCCTCAAACTAATAGTGAGTTACTCTCAATTCCTGTTTCTTCATGGTTTGTAATCTTGTTAGGTTTGAGTTGTATTCAGTTATTCTTAACTCTGCTAATTCTTGGGTTGTTTTTTTGTTGTGTTTTTTTTTTCTCTAAATGTCTTTTTAGGAGCAAAAGAGCGTTCTGAAATCTATGAGGCATTTGAGAACATCTACCCCATTCTAAAAGGTTTCAAGAAACCATCATAACATGGCCCACAAAGCAACTAAGAATAATACATGGGTTTGTATTACTATGCATGGAACAGAAGCAAGGGTATTCCTAAACCCACCTGTACTGCTGTGGATTATTAAGCAAACAATACTGTTCTGAATGCTATAAATGCTGATGCCTTTCTATGGTTTCTGAAATTGTCAGGTTTTTTGCTTTCAGATTTGCTTGAGTTCTGACAGCTTCTGACAAGCTGAAAAATTTGACAAACAGATGTACTTTGAATAGAATGTATATTAAGGTGGTACTTAAAAGTATTTTGTAATAGGAACCATGTGTCTTTTTCTGCTGTTGAACAGCTAAGACAACACTACGCTTCAAACTAGCTTTATCAAAATCCTCAATGTGTACTGCAACCTAGCTCCTGCAATGTTGTATTTTCATATTTAAACTCAAAATGTATTTTAGCTACAAAATAGCTTACAGAATCCAGCATGAGCTGATTTCAGAGTTTTGAAGACAGCTTGTAGCAGACATACCAAATTGTTCTGATTCTACTGGTTGGACAAACTCTTGTGTGTAATGGTGTTGGTACTCCTTTTACAGAAAGAATGTTCAAGACGCATGACTGCTGGAACATACCTAAGAAGCCTGTGGGGGGAGGTGTAACTAAACAATCTAATCTGTCATGACAATTAGATTTTTAACAAAATTGGTACCTACTTGTTATGGCTGAAGTTCCCTCAGATGATTGGAGTTTGTTGCTTGAGACAGACAAGAACATGTTGGTTAGCGAACTGCCTCTAAAATGGTCTTGAGGAAAATACAAAAAGCCTTGAATGCTCAAGACTTAATTATATGGGATATTTAACCAGACTTCAACTAGTGGCACTATATCAGATTTTGTAATTTTTCAGGTAAAAGAATGGGTTCTTGTACTTTTGTTTTTTCTCCAAGTGAATTCAAGGTTTCCTTTGCAAAAGGTGTCATGCTCAGACTGGTGATGCAAGTTAGGAACACTGCAAAGACTATCTCTTGATTGTTTTGGTCCTTTCCACGATTCCCTGGAAGCAGGTTGTGTTTTCCAGAACAGAGCTTTGGTGCTGCTAAGTTTGTCTTGTGTCCTCCCCTTGTTTCCTGTTGAAGATGAGATAGCTCTGTCAGGACACACCACTAGAGGTTGCTGTTAGATGATTTAAGTGTAACCCAGGCCAAAAGCTTGGTCTGTCCTTTATGGAAATACAACGGCTTAATACAGGACAGGGTGTTGCAGTCTTGCTGGGCTTAGTTTTGCTGTCACAAGTTTATTTCTGATTCAGTGAAGACATGATTTCAACTTCTCTTTTTGTAATATGTTTCAAGTGCTTTTGTAACTCTGTCTCTACTCCTCTGGAAAAGAAGTTTGGGAAACTTCACGCACTTCCTTATGATAAATTGGTCTTAACTATTATCAGTTTCTTTGTCACAGTCAAACTGTGGATTTCCACACTCAAATCTACTCTAAACAGAGGCTTACTTCTGTTTGTTTTCTAACACTGCAGACTTTCTGTAACGATGGGTGTGACTTTTATTTGTCCTGTAGCTGTAATAGCTTATGAGGTTAAGTTACAATAACCTTTTGCAAGTGAAAAAAAAACAACCGTGCTTTTATTGGCATGCTGGAAAAAGTTTACCTAAAATGACTCCTCTTCAAGAAATTACATTTTAATTAAGAGTTTGCCACATAATTTCACTAGTAAAGTTAATGTTCTTTAAAAGTACAGATACAGCCTTAAAGATAAGAAATGAGCTCTGTGCCTTTTCACTGAGTTACTGATTAAGTTAATGTTTGCTTCTGGTAACTCTTACAAACAGCTGTCTGCTCTGGTGTTTCCTGGCACTTCAATGCAATAGGAATGGGAACAGTGCAGGCTGGGATTTTTATTTTACCCGGGGCATGTTTTGTTTCTTTTTCTTGCTTTAAGTTATTCTGGCTTCTGTGGATACTTGTCTCTGCTAATTGCCTGGTGTTTCCCAGTATATTCTGATAAAAAGAACTTGCTATTCTATTTAACTCCTAATTCTGTCTCCAACCTTTAGGCTGGAGTGAGGAAACTTCTTAGTCTGTCACTCTTAAGGATGTGCATCAAGATTTGACACTTCTATTGCACAAACTGTTCTCTTACACAGATTAGCGTTGGTGGTATTATAAACATATAGGGGCTGGCTGGTATATGTAGCCCATGCAGCAGGGTTGCTGACTGACTGTTGTGCAGGCGGCCTCCTTCAGACTGCAGTGAAGATGTTTCATCATGAAGCACACAATGCTTACAGGACTGCAGTGCTTGGTGAGGTTCATGCGAGCACCCAGCAATGCAGGAAGCAGAATACAACCACGCTGCTTACTGCAGGCTTTAAACAGTAAACTTTAAGCTCTCCAAGAGTCTTTTTTTACCTCAAATTTGCACAGTTCTCTCCCAGTCCCAGTGGAGCCGGGCTGATCTGCCCGCCGTGTACCACAGCTCACCCACCGCGTCCCCCCGCTCTGGGAGCAGGGAGGGCAGCCTTGCCTCCTCCAGCAGGAGCTGCCGGCAGCCAGAGTACCGCAGTGTGTGCTGCTGAAGCCGGGTCTGTTCCCCCTTTCCTTCCACCGCCCGCCCCGCCGCTAGCCTGGGGCCGAACGGGCCGGGCCGCGCACCGGACCCAAGCCCTCCCCCGCCGCCTCAGCGCCCGCTTCCCACAATGCCCCTGTACACACACAAAGTCCCACGTGACCCGCGGCGCGGGGCGCCCATCATGGCGGCTCCCAGCGGCTGCCGGCCGCAGCCTGGCGGGCAGGGCGGCGGGGCCGGGCCCGGGGCCGGTCCGGCGGCTCTGCGGGGTGCCGAGGAGGACGCGGAGGGGCTGTACGTGGCGGTGGAGCGGTGCCCGCTCTGCAACACCACGCGCCGCCGCCTCACCTGCGCCAAGTGCGTCCAGAGCGGAGACTTCATCTTCTTCGACGGTCGCGACTCCGAGAGGTACCGGCGGCCCTGAGGGGATGGGGACAGCGGCGGAACGGGACGCCCTCTCTCTGCCCCACTGCTCCGTCGCCGGAGTGTGGGCAAGGAACACCCTGCCTTGACTTGGGATGCCATTCTCCCGCTCCCCTCAGGGCTGGAGGGGGGGGGGGGGGGAGGAAGGCGGTTCATCTTCCTTCCGCGCTGTTCAGCCGCAACACCTGGGTGGGGGGGCGGTCCTGCCGCTGCCGGGCCCACCGCCGGGCTGCCTGCGCGGTGGGGTGGGACGGGACAAGCGGGCGGAGCAGCACCCACAGCGTTTTACTTAAAATAGTAATAATAATTAATAATACAGCGCCCCTGCTTTCACTCAGTCAGTTGCGGCTGCCAACAGGCGTGCCTGTGTTGTTATAGCCTACAGAAGCTCCAGACAGTTCAGGGCAAAAAGAGAGCCGTGCGGTAGGATATCTGAAATGCGTATCTGTTTTCAGCAGCACGTGTTCAAACAGTGGTCTCTGTAAACACTGAGTGAAATCAGGAAGGTACGCAAGAAACCGCCACTTTTATTTATTTTCTTGTCTATATAAACAGCCCGAACCATGGGCCGTTCTTTAGAATTACAAAAAAAATCTCACCAATTCATCACGAGCCTTCCTGCTCCTTTTTGCAAAGCATTGGCCCTACGGAAGGGTGGCTGAAGGAGTCACACGTCGTTAAGTAACTATCGTCGTTACATGACTGAGATGCAGATTGCCCCTCTTTAGCTGTTGTTCACGGCGTTCCAGATTCTTAAAAAGTCTGCCCCACGCCGGCTCTGGAATAGCTCTGATTTTTTGGCTGATGCCGTATTCTTGGTTCTTCATTTGTAGCTTCGTTAGCAGCTGTTGAGAGTGATTTCTTGAACTATTTTGGGAAAGCGGTGAGCAGCATGTGGTGCTGTATGGTCCTTGCACCAAAGGCTCTTGGCGTCCTTCTACCAAGCACACAAACAGCCATTGGGACGGTGATGTTTTTTCTGCCATGAACATCAGTGGGAGTGGGCATAGGGTGTCAGCCAGTATGAATCAGCTGCAAGATTGAGACC
>JBCJKH010053026.1:0-10645 GCA_039877255.1 Loriculus beryllinus | reverse complement strand
TAACTGGATGATCTTAAGGTCCTTTCCAACCCTAACTATTCTATGATTCTATATGATTCTACTGAAGAAAAGGGACGCGTCAGCCTCCAGCTCTACTTTCTAAAGAAGAAACAGGTTTTGAAGTGTTTGCATCAGGAGGAATACAGAGAGAAGGCTGCTCTGTGTGTGGCCTGGACAGTGATGCAAATGCAGTTCACGTTTTCTTAACTCCTTACAGGGTTTCTGTTTGCGTGTGTTTTGAATCTGTCTTGCATAATGCAGGAATGCGTATTTCTAAATTTTTTTCATTCAGGACATGAAAATTTTGCATTTTTAACATGTTTTCTAATCTCTGTTGCCATATTTTTAATACAAAGAAACAGTGCGGAGAGGAATTCACACAAACAATTGCTCTTGTTTTAGCTTCAATTGTGAACTTTCATCCAGTTTTGCTGTAGAAAACTGGCTTGTTTCATGCTGTTTCCATTGGTAGGCAGTCTGGAAGTTTTGTGTTGTGCTGTCCAAAGCACACAGGCTCTTTACTCTCAATATCATACACCAAAGAAACACTGGACATTCTCTTAGCTTAGACCCACATTTGATGCAGATACAGGATTGTGTTGTTGCAATAATATTCATCAGTTATGACACCATGTTGCCACTTTTTACTATTAGAAAAACCTCATTTCGAGCTAGTTTGATGAAGTCACACAGTCTGCACACTACATGCGTTTTAGACCCTATTCTATTTTATGTTGATGGTGGGTTGTTTCTCGTTTACTGAATGCCAAGAAGCTGATTTCATTTCACTGCAGAAATGCCCACAGCGCAGCTGGTGGCTCGCTTGTAAAACTGCAGGAGGTGCGGTACTGACAGAAGCGTTTGTTAGCAAGTGCTCCTCCACTTCCTCTGCCTTGTGGTATGGATGACATAAAGATGGGTTTGTTCAGCGAGGCTTCCAACGTATGGTTTACATTTTCTATAGCTGGGACATTGTACTTCTCCACGGGGTAAATTAATGTAAAAGCATCCTCCCATCCCTCCCACAGGGAAGACTTCCAACACTTCCCTATGGTGCTGCAGCTCCTAATAAGGGGCACGGCAAGGCCACGGCAGGTGATGCACAAGCCACATCCCTGCCACCACGCAGTGTCCTGAATCTTTGAAACCCTGCTCTGGGGCTGGCTTACCCGGCCATCTCATGGAGTATTTTGGGATGGTTCTGCGCTGTTGCTCTCCAGGCCAGCTACGGCTGCCTCCTGTCCCCACCAAGGACGGGGTGGAAAAGCAGTTTTGGTACCTGATGCCTGTGTATCAAAGTGAGCTCTGTGCCAGAGGCATTGGCTCAGCATCATGTCTCCAGTACCCACCCCCCCCCACCCCCCCATGTACGGCAGCTCTTTGGGGATGGGAATCTGTTGTTAATGGTTTAACTTTTTTAAACCAAAGACCCTTAACTCTGCACTCACTGCATGCATGTTGTGAGGTAAAGTCCCCCTCAGTCCTACCCTTTCTGATTCTCCATTTATTTCCCGATGGACCCTGCCATATAAATATGTTTGGGTTTTTTAATTTGTTTTTAATAGGCATTTCAGTCACATTTTCATTGCTGCCTCTCATGCTACTTTGATACCCTTAAACATCAGGCCATGATTCAGCTTTGTACGCTGTCATTTACTTTACTAGGGAAAGAAAAACCCAACACCCAAACTTCTTTAAGCCATATATTTCATGACCATGTTTTCCAGTTATTTTGTCACGCACTGAGAGTGCACACCAGCACTGCGAGGGCATTCAGATGCAGTGGGATGGGTCTTTTCTTTTGTAACAGAATACAGACCGTGGGTTGTTCTTTTAAAAGTGTTTTGCACATGTGTAGCTAGGGAGGAATTGTGTGCACCTTGAGTGCAATCACCAGTATTAGTTTTCCAGGTGGTTTTGGGGAGGGAGGGCAGAAATATCTGTAATTATAGATAGCTGAAGACAGGCTGCTGAGTTTACACACCACTTCTGCGTAGCATGAATGCAGGAAGTGCAGTTCAGGCCATGACTTTTGTCAGTGACCAGTGATCTGGTGTGGCCAATTTGAGCTGCCTATGAAGAACCTGATGATGAATGCTCAGCCCTCTGTTAAGAATCAGGTGCCTTCACATGGGCTCAGGTGGGCCACCCAGGAGTTGCTTGTCACCGGCAGAAACTTGGGGCCTGTCAGCACTTCCAAACTAGATGTAACTAAACACAAACAGTTTGGGGTGTTTTCTAAATTTTATTGTATTATTGCAATAAATCTTTAACAGTATTTTTTTTTAAAAGTTGTATATTTATAATTGTTACTTCTGTGTGGTTTGTTTTCAACTGTGCTGGGGAAGTACACAAGCAGTTCCAGCCTTTGAAGCATCACAGGGACCAGACCTGTTACAGTGCAATCGTACAGCGGTGGAGTAAGCAATACCCATTCTAGAAAAATACTTGTACATAAAATAACTGCATCTTCATTGGAGCAGGTACTGAAGTCCTGCAAGACACACACACACACACACACACACACACGACTTTCCCTATATACACACATGTAAACGGAAATGCTGCTCTTGTAAGCCTGGCTTTGAGCTGCTCCTCTGCTGGGTGACTGTTTCTACAGGTAGTGAACCTGCATGCAAGGGAAGATGTTCCTCTTTCACAAGGCCATTTCAGAAGGATGGAAGCATGTTGTCTTTCTAAGCAGGTAACTACATGAACCAGTGTGCGAGCAACAAGGATGGGAAAGGGCTGCGTTGGTCAGCAAGAGGCAAGGTCTGCCCACTGGACCTGGTGGCCTGGCAGGCCACAGAGGATAAACAACCCACCTCATCCAAATTCTTTATGGCAGCTACTTGGGTTGAAGGACTGATATCCCATGACTGCCCTTTGCCTGGGGCTGCTGCATGCACATCTGCAGTGGCTCACTGCCTTGGTCACAGTTATGGCAGTGCAGGAAAGCAGCCTGTGCACAAAGCCAAGCCTGGCTCCAAGCTCCGCTCCTGCCTACAGCTTGCTGAGGTCACTCTGCTTAAGCGGTGCCATCAGAGGGAAGTTTCATCCCGCAAGGCTGTGGCAGGAACACAGCCCCATAATGCCCACATCCCAGTCATAGATGAGTTGTCTGGACCAGCCAAATGCAGGCTGGGGAAGACATACATTCCAAGGGGAGGCTCCAGCACCATCCCCACATTGCAAGAAGTGAGGCTTGAGAAAGAGGTTGGATGCATCAGTTAAAACGACAGGTCTGACCACGACAGATGCTGCAGAGCAACCAGGGGCCAACGCAGCAGAGCAGAACACTGATGAAGCACTGCAGAGCCTCCTTACAGGGAGCAGCAATGCAGCACAGGGGAAATGCTGTAGAAATGGGTGGGATGGAGCAAGAGCCCGACCACAAGCCTCAGCCACAGTGGCTTTTTCAGTAGCATCCATGCCAGGAGACCCCCAGAGCTTGATGAAAACTGGAAGCTTACAAACAATGGGAATGTTATTGGATTTCTTCACAGGCATATCTGGAAATTCAGTCCAGACACTGCAACCACTCCCAGGCAGGAACGTCAAGCACATAACACAGGCAAGTCCCATGGCTTCTGAACACAGAATTCTGTAAATCCAAAACTGGTCGGTTTTGGGTTTTTTACTCCAATTGCTTCTTAGAAAAAAAGCTGAACAGACCTTGGCTTCTCCCCAAGCTGGTGTTAACAAAACAAATCTGCACTTCAAGAGGGGAAAAAAAGCTTGCGGGCAGCTCAGCACGGCTACATTCAGAACCAGCCCAATGCTGGATGCAAAAGTTTGTTCTGTAAAGAAATTTTTACCAGCAGTGCTGTGCAACAAGAATAGTTCCAGCAAGCCCCATAGTAATGTATAAAACATACCATGTGTCTCAGCCAGCCTGGGGGGAAGGCAGGGATGGAGCAGGGAAGAACATGAGTTGTCTTCCATATTTTGATGCTCCAAGGAACAAAATAGCCTAATGCCTTTATTATTTTAGTCCAGTTTTGCCCTTTGTTCAACAAAGGTGACCAAAATCTTACACCCTCCTGCAAAACAAAAACACCAGAAAAACCCCCCCAAACAAACAAAACAACACCCCAACCAAAAAATTACTCACTGGCCCCTTATCTAACTGCAAAATATTTTCCTCTGTTGCTTCTATTTCAGCCTCACAGGGACTTTCCTCACTGCTGTCAGCCTGGCACAGGTTACCTCAAGTTTTCCAGCACTGGGTGGGGAGGCAGGAAAGCAGTTTCTTTCTTCTCTTCCTTAATTGAAATTAAGCTGAAGGCCTTTAATACTGATGGGTTTAAACAAGGCAACAATTACCAGTAAGTTGCTCTGCCGCTCATCCCAGCGCAGCCAATGGAGCCAATCAAGGCTTGGGTGCAGCCAAAGTATAAAGTCACAAATCCACAAGGGATCCTGTTTTTCCTCTCCCTCTTCACAACTGATTATGAGGAAAGCCACAACCTTCTCTTATATTTCTAATATCATCCTTCCTGGTTGTCATAATGTCTGCTGCATTGCAGAGGTGGCTGAGCAGCACCAGGAGGGGTACCCAACACACAGGGCGGCAGGCAATTAAAGCAGGCACTGACAAACCACAAAGCACAACACTGTACCTTTTGTATCTCCTGTGAACATCCTGAGCTCAGCAAACCCACATTTCAGGCTGTATGGGTTCAGTTCTTTCTCTTGCTGTTAATGGAAAGGATAAAAGCATCCACCTTCAAACCCACTCTGTCCTCAGCACAAATCACTCCATGCCATCCCACCACAAATGCATTAGAGGCAAATGCAGGCGAAGCAGAGGGAGGTGGAGGGTTCAGCCTGGCCACTGCATCCTTCCTTACCTTGCTGAGGTTCAAGAATGGGATGAGCCAGGTGCACAGCCACCCCACTAGGCTGCCTCTCCTGTGGGCTTTGCAGGGTAGAGAAAAGGGCTCAGGGTGAGCTACATGAAGCAGTGGCACCAGCTCTTCTTGCATCAGGTCAGAGATTTTGCCTTCTCCAGCTGCAATGATGACTGTCAGGAGTCCATTTGTGTTCTGGGAAGGGGCGCTGGCTCACATCTCAGAAACAAGAGGCCAGAGGCTGTAGCAGAGCAGAGCAAAGTGCTGCAAGGATTCCTCTTAGCAGACAGCAAAGATTCTGGCGCATCCCTGAGCCAAGGCAACCCTGCCCCCATCCTTCTGGTCCCATGCTCCATCCTTGAGTATCCAGGGCACACGTGAGGGGCCAACACCAGAGCTGAGCAGCAGCAGTCCTCAAAACAGAATCTGTGTTTTTGTGACTTTCACACACCTAGCACCAGCTTTCTGGAAAACAGGAGCCTCTGTCATGCCTCTGCTGCACGCACGGCTGATGGGAGGGAAAGGAAAAACCAGGAACTGTGAACGTTGCAGAAAGAACTGCTCTAGGTAAGAGAGGTTTGGGCTTTTTCTTGATTGGTTCTTTTTTATTAGGAGGCCTCATTCTCTATAGAAAGCACACTGCACGTCCCAACTACAGCACAGCACCGCGTTTCTGCCATGTGTTTTACAGTATTTTTATTTTGGGGCAAGTCTTACACAAGAGGAAATCTGGTAAGGCAGATCTAGAATGCACAGTTAAGTAAAAAAAAAACACAACCAAACAAAAGATAAAACCAAACAAAACCAAAAAAACCAAACTAAGCCAAACAAAAAACAGACAACATGGGTAAGGTAAACAGGAACTTTTTATATTCTGACTACACAGTAACATTCCTCTCTTTTTCTCCACTGTCACACTACTGTAATGGATCTGTTTCTAGTCTAATTTTAAGGTTGTCCAGTTAAGTCGTCTGCAGATTCTTTAAACAAGTTGACCTTTACCTATTTAGAGTTTCTTCTCAGAAACATTCATATATTATACAGGATATACAGATTTTGAAACAAGACACTTAAAAACACACACAACTATAGCTGCAACACTATCATAGCTGCATTGTAGTGATTACGTTGTTCAGCCAGCTGTAGACTCTGTATGTACAATTAGATTTCATAGTGTTATTTACATAGATGGACTAAAAGCTATCTTTAATCTAAAAGGTAAAGGCTCTTGTGTTTAAGTATGTGCAGTTTTCATAGCCCTGTGAAAAAAAGAACACACACAACAATTATATACACTGTAAACAGCACAAGGCATGAGAATCTCCTCCTACCCCAAACAATCTCGCAGGAAAGTGTATGTGCACTAATATTCCTCTTCCACTTCTGCTCCTGATCCTCTGGTTTTCTTATGAATAGCACGGTTAAAGCTGTGGCAGGCAGGAACCCAATGATTGTCATGAAGACCTAACTTACAGCCTGGGATGCCCTTCTGGGACCGGTGACAGCACATCCAGTACCCAGGCCCATAGGGTAAAGCTTGACAGTATGGTTTGGGATGCCACCGGCACAGTGATACATCCCCTTTCACATATTTCTTCTTGCACTGCTTGCAAGGGTCTTCTCTGTAGCGGGGATCACGGACCCAGCGGGAGTCTGCTGGCCTGATGTTGTAGTACTCAATGATGAATTTGAAGTAGTAGCAAGTGCATTTTAGGGCAACCAGACTCCTAGTAGGAAGCAATCCGAAGATCTTCACTATGATGTGGTGAGGCAAGAAGGCCATATACTGCTGAGGCTCCAAAAGCTGCTGAATTTTAAACCTGGTCTCCAGAAAGTCATGCGAAACCTGCCTTTTCAAGCAGGAAGCATCAAGTACTTGCAAAGCCCCTTCTGTCGGAGGAACAGAAAGGGCAGATGGCTCTGTAGCATTTCTGACACATGATCTGTCAGATGCCAAGGCATCCTCATCTTCACTTTGGGCTCCTTCTCCTGGCTTTTCTTGGGTACTTTCCTGTAGTGGCTGCTGCTCGTGAGCCACAGGTTGGTCAGCCTGGAGAAAAAACAGCCTCCCTGGGAGCGGATCTTCACTAGAACTGGAGACAGAGAGCTTCTCTTTCCTGCATCCTTTCTCAGTCTTGGTGACCGATATACTGATGCATAAGGGCTCCTTCCTAGCAGGATGCAGACTCTGCTTTGGGAAAATTACAGGCTCTTTCAACGTACAATCAACAGTCGCATTTTTGCTCTGCAAGGAATCCGGTGGCAACCTGGCAGCAGCCGGACATGTGGACAGCAGAGGTCTGGGAGGCTCAATTCGCATTTCAGATTCACTCCTGCCAGCTGTTATTGCCAACACTGCATGAGCAAGTCCTGAATTCACATTCTCCATCTGTGGATCCAGCCCAGAAGGAAAAGGCTGCCCAGCAGAAGCAGTGCCACCCCACAATTCATCATCACCCAGAGGGCCACAACGTCCTCCATATCCAGCCTCTCCTCCTGCTTCCTCCAAGCTGGCCCCCTGAGCCAGGACCCCAGAGGAGACCTTCCCCACCTCACCCTCAGGCTGGGTGCCAGTTGCCAGGAGCACCCTCCCGACATTCCTGCGGAAGCTGTTGTTCCTCGAGAGGCTCCCAGCCTCCCGCTCGCTCTGGCGCCGCAGGCACTCCGACTCCAGCTTGGCCACCATGTCCAGCACACGCACAGGCTCGCTCTGCTGCTGCTCACTATTGCTGCAAGGTCCCCTCTCCACATGTACCTCACATGCCCCGGCAGAGAAGAAAGGGTCTGAGCTGGAAAGTGCACCTTTAGCCTGAGTACTCAGCCTCGTAGCAGAAGCAGGCGTGCAGGTTTTCGTACAGTCTACCAGTAAAGCACTTGCTCGTTGCTCCAGGAAGGCCACCATCTCTATCACCGAGAGGGACCTGCCTGGGAACCCACCCTCACCGTTCTCACTCACATAATGCACTGAACAATGCTCGATGCCACAGGCAAAAGGCTCTGGCTGGGAGCACCTGGCATTCGCCTCCCTCATTCTTTCCAGCTGAATTTTGGCTTTTTTAAGATCTACCGATTTTTTCCTGCGTTTCGCTGTTCTTCCATCGATATCCCACGTGCTTTTGATTTTCATGGAGCCTAGCCGGTTGTTGCTGCTGCACTGTTGGGCTGCAAAGAATGCGATCTTCTCCTTAGTATTGCCAGGCTTCACTACAGCCCAGACATCCAGCGGCCCTTCCCCTTCTTCTCCCTGGTGGATCGTTGCAGACAGGGCGTTCTTCTTTTCCCTTGCACTTGGACCATCTGCTGGACCTTTCCCATTCATATTGCACATAGCATTTGGATAAATAATCCCCAGAAGCTTTTGAGATGGAGTCACGAGGGAGGGTTTTGGGAAAACACTCAGTTTGGTGCAGTTGGTGGTGTATTTTTCTTCTTGTGCTGATCGCTGATGGCTCATAGGCGGGCCTCTAAGGGAATCCTGGCTTATTTCTGGAGATCGCTCTTTCTTCTGTAACTTGAGATATGGCTTTAAGTGCATACCAGAAACCCTAGAAAAACAGAAAGGGGAGAAGTTACAGTTGCAGAACATGCCTGCATCGAATTAGAGAAGGTGGCCCAGAGCTGGTACCACCATGCCTCCTACTCTATGTCAAGCAGGCCACGTAAAAAAACAACCACATGAGAAAGGAAAAGCTGCAACCAAGGCTGCAGCATCGACCCTTGGTGAACTTGTAGGATTACAATCCTAAGGATAGCAGAGATCTTCCCGTTAGAGAAATGTTTCCAGGAAGTTGCAAGAAGAAATCCTAACATTTAAGTTAGATCTGCTGTGCAAACACAGCTAGTGGTTCATTCTAGAGTCAGAACCAACCTTCTGTCCATTCATTTCTTAATCCACTAGTAAGGTACACACAGGTCAAACGGCTTATCTTGACATGAGCTACCAGGTAAACAGATATTCTTTTTAGTAGATAATGTACAGTTAAAGCTGGAAAGGGAAATTAGCAAGTGTAATTATACTCAAGAGATCCTAGAAGATACCTGATCTCCCAGTATAACCCAAAATGAAACCTATCCTTTAGTGCATCAATAATGGCAAGTTTGGGGTACTTTCCCACAAAGGTCCTTATGCTATATGTCAGATGAGTGTGTATCCAGTCCCGTCCCCCCCAAAAAAAAAGTGGCAGAAGCATCATGTACCACTGAAGAGAACCGCTTTCAAGGCTGTGTTTTTATGCTTAAGAATTCAAGAACTGCAAAGGAGACACTTGGATGCTGCTGACATTACAGCAGCAGCACCACTGTGCAACAGTCTCAAGCACTCACTCGCTCCCTTCTTTTACACCTTCGCAGTTATCTTCAATTCAAAGCTCAGAGCACTGCCACATAGGATGCAATTATCAGAGGACTTCAGGCTCTTCTCCCAGGAGGATTGCATAAGCATATTGCAGAACTATAGATTATGTTTCCATGGCAATCTTTGAATTGTTACATTAAAAGGGCTCCTTTTGAAACAGGGATAATCTGTGCTTGCTAGTTTAAGAACAGCAGGTTCAATGCCACGTTTATCATGAACTGATACAGACACATTCAGACTGAATGTTTCCCTTGACAGCCACCACCAAAACAGTTGCCTCAGTGCTGCATTTCTAGCCTAAAAAAACCTGCTTTTAATTAAAATTTTCAAGTCATAACATCTATAAAGTCAGACAAGTTTACAACTGTAACACCTGCAGCTCGCATACATGACAGGTTTGTATCAGACCAACGCAGGCAGGGGCCAGCCGGCTCTCCCCTGCCATGCCACACATCTACCTCAAGACAGCCTTGCTGATGCTACACAGGATACCTGTGGGATCAGCACAGGAAGAGAAAGAGCCCAGCTCACCCACCCTCAAGCAAATCCACCATAGCGCACAGGCTGCCTGTAAGAGGGAAGTCATAACAGCAGATGCTGACCAACAATGTACATGGACACGCCGTAGGAACAACATGAAGGACAGCCTGGGGACCTTTCCAGACAGCCTTGCCCCACAGATTAGCTGCAGACCCTCCAGAGAAACTGATGGCAGAACAGAGAGCTGAGCCAGAGAGCAGAGCCAGCCGAGGGAAGGTTTGAAAGCAAGATGCTCCACTTCCAGCTGCTACTACAATACACACAAGTGCACAGGGGCAACAACACACCAGGCACTTCGTGTGCCTGTCCAAGCAGAGGAAGCCTCTGCCACTAGAAGCAGCCGTGCTACTTAACCACTGCTTTCCTCTGAGGGTTTGATTCCTTTTTCTGGTCCGCATGATAAGCAGTAGGAGATGTGTGACAAGCGTGGGCAGAAAGGTTTCGGGGTCCTGTGCAGTGCTTTGAAGGCCAGGAGGCAGACACAAGAAAGGATGCAGTTATGTTCTCTCTCCTCCTAATTTTACAGGAGGATCATTACCTCACTCTTGCCACCAGACAGTTCCAAAACCATCTGCAGTTCACCTACAGACTGGGGGGGTAAGAGAGCATTCCTTACTGTAGACACACCCACCTAGTCCCTGGGTTAATTCTCTCTCCATGCCTTCTGTGTGCTAATTCCAGCTCATGTTAGAATTGGGTCACCTCCCAGTTCAGTCTCTTCTGCAAAATGCAACTGAGCTATTTAGTTTGCCTTCTCAGTTGGATGCTAAAAACTAAAAAAAAAAAAAAAAAAAAAAAAAAAAAAAAAAAAAAACCCAAACAAAAAAAAAAAAAAAAACAAAAAAAAAAAAAAAAAAAAAAAAAAAAAAAAAAAAAAACCAGCCAATTAAGAAATGGA
>JBCJKH010053022.1:0-15313 GCA_039877255.1 Loriculus beryllinus | reverse complement strand
TGTGAGGGTGGTGAGGCACTGGAATGGGTTGCCCAAGGAAGTTGTGAATGCTCCATCCCTGGCAGTGTTCAAGGCCATGTTGGAGGAAGCCTTGGGAGGCATGGTTTAGTGTGGGGTGTCCCTGCTTATGGCAGGGGGGTTGGAACTAGATATCTTAAGGTCCTTTCCAACCCTAATGATTCTATGATTCCTAGTAATCGCATATCAGCATACATGGGATTTCTATAGAAAGTCTTTTACACAGTTACAGTTTTTACTGTGAGAAGACAAAGTTAGTTAGCTAGAATAGTTCAGGTTGGAAAAGACCTTAAGAACATCTGGCTCCAACCTGCCTGCCTCACCCTAAACCATGTCGCCCAAGGCTCTGTCCAGCCTGGCTTTGAACACTACGAAGGACGGAGCATTTACAACTTCTTTGGGCAACCTGTTGCATGCCTATGTCCTGAAACATATTTTCCCAACACTTTCTCTGTCATTGGCACATCTCTTAATCTCACCAGACTTGTAATTAAGAATAAACTTCTTGCAAATCAACAAGTAGTGAATGAATCTGTCCATGACACAGCTGCATGATTCAAACCAAGAAATACATGTGTACAAGATTTCCATAACTAGAATGGTACATGTATCTCACAAGGGAATCACCAGAATACAGGAGTGCATTGCTCATAAAACATTCCATTCCAATACGTAAAATACTTTTACAGAAATTAATCATAACATATAGGAATTCATATAGAAAGCTGAGAAACAAACAAGTTATTGGAGGAATATTTTCATGAAGCAGGAGTCGCAACTTTGACATTTTAGTCCTGATTTTAAGGAAGACCTATAAAGTTCCTTCAAAACACGAGCCTGGAAAAAAAAGTCTGCTGGCTTCCGGACATCAAAGGTACAATAAAATAAAGAATTACAGGATAAGTTAATATTGTAATTTAGAGAGTTGGAAAGAATTAGAAAGCTGAAAAGAATGATGACTATTGGTGTCCATGAAACACGGAGAGCAAAGACTGCTTGGGAACATTTTGTCTGAGTTTCAAGTAGTCCTTTTACTCAGTCAAGTAAACAGGCAACGGGAGTTGTTACCTGTGAAGGAGGGTGGTAATGTTATCAAGAGGAGAGAAAATGAACTTGATAGCTTCTGTGTGACAGCCTCATGGAAATGGAAGTAGGTAGTTATTTGCCACTTGTAAAAGATTAGTCTTAGGCAGCTTACAGGTCAGATTATAAATGCTCTATAAAATATGACTCTTTGCTGGTATCTTTTTAAATAACCATACAATAGAAAGAGGAAATGAAAAGAAATAATTCCATTTACCCCATCTAATAGTTGATCTATATTTTAGACCAATTAAATGATATAATTAGTATAATAAATAGTAAAGATGAAAAATTGAGATAAAAACAAATGAAAGCAGAACCTTCAATTTCAGCTACATATTTTTTAAAAACTGCTAGTAAGCTGTGCTTTCCAGGTTCTACTTTTATAATGTGCACATACACAACCATAGACTGGTTGTAGCCATGCACAGAAGGGGTCACCAGCCCTGAATCACAGCATGGAGGAGAGCACAGCAGTGGCTGTGTGAAACTGCACAGTGTGGGATTTTCAAAACAAAGCACTCATGTGGCAAAATAAAGGATTCAGAAGAGAATAGTTCATGCACATCTTACAGTGAGAAATTAGCATATGTAGTACCATTTTCACACTCAAGCCATGGGTTTTAGAAAAAGCCAATTATTGGCAGCACCTGCTTTGGATAGCCGTTTTGTTTCAGATGGCCAAGAGGTCATGCAAATGAGTCAGAAAACTTATGATTTCCTTTATGCAGCCCAGCCCGATAAGATGGTAGTTGCCTGCTGGCTAAGGTGAGGGATGAAGCACAACAGTTTTGGAGAGGTCACTGGGAATGCTTGGGAGTGCATTGAGTAGGGGACAGTTTGATCTGCTGAGCCTGGACAAGACTGCCCCAGCCACTGTTAGGACTGTGTGTTCACTTGCATATGGAGAGGACAATGCCCCACTCAGTCTCCAGACGAGGATTCTTCTTCCACACCTCTTATTTGCTAATTTGGAATCATGTCTTGATCTCGGTCACATTTTCTTGTTGCAGGATTAGAGATTGCAAAGGTTTCCAGCAAGAAAAGAAAAAGGTAATTGGCATAGACCTCCTGTCCCTCAAAAGAAAGACTGCAAATGGGCAATGAGGGAATAACAGCATCCTGATTACAGGATAAATGCTTTTGAAATGATAAAGTGGAAAAGGGCTGTGTCTGCACCACTAAACCAAACAGGACCAGGGTACATGGCCAGCTGCTGTGTTGCAACCATCTGCATGGTATTCTTAGTGTTGACTTGAATCCAAAGAGAGGGGCAAAGTAATGTTATGTTGAGCAGCCTGCTGTGAATCACCCAAGCAGCCTTGCTTGGTCTGAGCAGTCCTGACAGTCATTGCCACTCCAGGCAACCATGGAGATGCAGGGAAGACCAGAAACCATCAAACATGGGAGAGTTCCTTTACCTGCAAAAGAGAAGGAAGCAATATGTGCAGGGTTGTGTTTGGAGGCTGGCACGCCCTATAATGTCACAACATATACTTGTTTATTTTCAAATATGTATCCACTCACAAGTTACCTTGAATATTTCCTACATGTTGTAGCTAAGGTTTGGACAAATAATGCTGTTTTAAAGCTGCCATGGTGCTTAGCCCCCTTTATTTCCTAACCTCGCTCTGTTGTTCTACCTGAGGTCAATAACTCCGTCTTGCATGGGAAAGCTGATTTGTTTAATAATTTAATCACCTCTCCGTATAAGGATGGAGAAAAATTGGCAGAGGAAGCTTGTTATCAATCTGGGATACTAGTAATCAGTTATTATGTGTAATGAGGCTTTTGTCTTGTACCATTCTGAAGAACATCTTGAACTTCTCCTCGCGCTTCAGCAAAGGGACTGTCATGTTGAATTTTCCTTTAACATTTTCCCCAGTCCCTGAAAAGAAATTATAGGTTGTTATATGGAAGCTCATTTGAAGCCTCAATTTTCTTGAGTATCCTGCTCTTGTGGGGAGTACCAGGTGTGCTCAGAGACTGTGGCCTTCAGGTTCAAACTCAACTGGCATTCTACAAGTCTTTGATTTTTTTTCCCTTCTGCTGAAGAGGCAGTGGTTGTCTTGACAGCAGGAACAAAGCTTCATCCTTGTACTTTGATGTGGGGCAAGGTTAAAATGAAACCAAAATAGGCTTTCAAAAAACTGAATATTTTTAAGATAAAGGTTGTAGTAAAGGCCCTTGTGCTGATAAGATGTATTAAAATTTGTTGATAGTGTTCAGGGCATTTTCTTACACTGCTCACTGTAACATATGAAGAAGCCACCCATAAAAAATGTTTGCTCTGCAAGGTGACTTGTGAAGGTGTATCGCACCCTGAACTCCAAATGATATGCTCTCAGAATCGTATCCCAAAGGAAGATAGAAAAGCACTCAATGAATTAGTTTTGCTGAAGAGGGACAAATATTGAAAAATAACATGATTGCATAAAACTACTAAAAGGAGTCCTGGAGTCCTGAAGGACAAAAGAAGCTATTTAAAAGAAAAAAAGCATTTTGCCTTTCACTGTTTTTTAGAAATTCCTACATCAATGATTTTTGTAATGTTGGCCAGATTTGCATGAACTCATGCTCAACTATTCTGTATTGATAAGAAGGTCAACATAACACTGTAGAAAGCATTACAAAATCTTTTTATGACACTGGAATTTTGATCTTTTTAACAAAATTGTAGCATAACTTTTGAACGCAGCTGAACCCAGGACACATAACTTACTGTTTTCTCAAATTAAAACATATTTGACTCAACAGTGAAGCTCTATTTGTATAAAAAATTTTGGTGAAGGCAGAAGTTAGCTATTCATCAAGTTCATTTGGCAGTATGAATTCTTGTTACTATGCTGTATATAAAATGGAATTTTCTACTTCACATTGTTGCATACATATCTGAGTAATTCTTTTGGCAACTGTGTCTTCATACCTCCTCATCCCATTGTTGGCACTTGGGGAAAATAAAAATACAATAAATGAGCTAATAGTGAAAAGAATAAGCCAAGAAGCTCATAAACTTCTCAGGTGAACTACTGTGAGTATAAAAAAAATATGTCTGTATTAGACTGATTTCTCTATCATACAACTGAAAAGGAAATCCAAGTGTTAGAAGTCCCTATACACATTCAGATCTGCATCTGTTAGCACTAAATGAATAGCTTTTCTATTATTTATTTAGTTCTATTATACCTATGGGGATTGTACCAAGTCATATCTTAGAAATATACACTTGATCATATTTATATTACATCAGTTTCAATTGCTATGACCTGTATGTTATCTGCCAAAAGATATTTGCTTTATGAGAAAGAATGTTAACATCAATTTCTAGTGCAGCAGACTTGCATTTGATATTACTAGCTGTAAAAGTAGCAAAAATGGTAAAATGGGGTCACACATACTGATAGCTTTGGGAATACTGTCAAAGGATATTGCAAAGGACCTCTGGCATTTCTGAGTAGATGATGTTAGAAAAGTTTTGGATAGGGAGGCAAAAAGTCTTGCAGGGAGTTTAAATTGACAGATGATATTTCTGGTTCACCTGCTTTAAAGTAAGATTTAACTAGTCCTGAGTGTGGTTTTAGTGGTCATGGAGTGTTACTGAAAATTAATTGAGTCTGATGCTCATCTGAAACATTGCCATCTCTACAGTCATATGAATAAAACTTGCAAGTGGTGCTGCTGATAGCAGAGCTCTTGGTTCTTGGAAATTCAGTGATTTACTCTTGATGTGTAAGAAGAGATTTGCAACATGTTATATTGTGAACTGTAGCTCTACACAGACCTGCATGTAGCTCTGTGTAGGAAAGCGTGCTGTCACTGACAGTTTTCTGCCCCTTTACAAATTGCTCAAAGTTGCTGATGCTTGACTTTATGGGTTGAATAGAATGGGATGAGCCCACCAAACAAAGTTACTCGTTGTTTCAGTTATACTTTCCTTTTAATACTTACTAAAAATCTTGTCTTATGCTTACAAGTGAATTTTGATAACACATTAAAATGGGAAATGAAAATTAAAAGACTTACAGTACTTCTATAGAGCAGAATTTTCTCATGCATACCTCTGTACTGATGGGCCTCTGTTCTACCTTGCACATTAGGACATCGCCAGCCAAATTCAGGGTCTCTCTTCATTTGTTTGCGAGACAGGCCAAAATGAAAAAACAAATGGGAGGGGTAGATCTAGATCCCTTGCTGATCTTCTATTAAGACAAAATAAGCATGCAGGCAAATATAAACTTGATTTGCATTTAGAAATTAGCATACTGATGTGCAATACTTCATGAAGAACATTATATCTTAGAATCCCATGCATTTTTCACCTGCTGACACAAGTAAAGCTGCTTAATAGAAGCTAGATTATTTTTTATTATATGGAATTTAAATTAATAACTGGAGCTTAATCAGTGCAGTATATAATTTATTTTCATTAGGTTTAATTGATCTCCTGGGAGATAAAGTTTTAAGGAAATTCAGCAGTTGTACCATCAGCTATTCTTTTTTTTTCTGACCTGTATTTTTAGAGTTGTAATTTATACTATTTCAAGCAGTTTCTCTTTATATGCCCTCTTCACAACCATATGTAATTATCTTAAAGAACACCAAGAGGAAATATCAGAGAAAAGAAAACATATTATGAGTCTCTTGTGTGGTCCAGAGAGAACTGGGTCACAATACTATAGCACAGCTTTTTCTTGTATATGGCTTCGTATATTTTTATGTAATTATTTGAAAACCTGCTAAACACTAATAAATTAGTAACCGAAAGCTAATTCATTTTAAACAAATATAGAATTAACATCTAAAGATCAAGACCAGAGAAAATGCTTGGAGATGTACAATTACACAAAAATAAAATCAAAACATAAGAACATGTCTGTGGATACTCTTCATCAGTCACAAAATGTATTAAGGGTCCGGGTTCAGGTGGAATGCCAGTAGCAACCAGAATATGGAATTATTATCATATATTTCATCAAGGCAGTAAAATGGTGCAGGTATTCACACAAGGCTTATAGCTGAGAGTTCTGTTTCCTCTGAAGCACTCACCATAGCACAAAGCACGCTGCCCGTTTTATATGAAAGAGGTTTTTTTCCTTCTTGTCATCTTTGAAAGATGCCAGCCATGGTACACTGACCTGTGGGGCCTCGTCAGCTACCATGCTCACACAAATGGCTATCTTGGTGTGAGGACAGTCGGGTGCAGCCCTCAGAGCTCAGAGTGTGACTCCAACTTGGCTGGATGGCGCCAGTCGCCAGCCAGCTGTGCTGCATGAGGTCGGGCTGGGAGGCCAGCTGTGTCTATGCTGCCAGCTGTGCCTGTGCTGCCAGCTGTGCCTGTGCTCTAGGGCAGTGGGTGGCTAAAACCACAACTCTTTCCCTCGTTAACCTCATGGGCTGCCTGTCCCTGGGATGCCGGGATGAAGCTTGTTTTTAACTCTAACCTTTATGAGGTTCCACTCATTCCCCTCTGGGGTCAGACCCTTGAAATTACTATTTTTACTTCTTTCACCTGGCCTTTTCACTTGGGCATTGCCTGCTGTTAAATACTCAGTATTACCCTACTGTCCTTCTTCAGCATTCTTGTGGCATAGGAGCTTAACTCCTGTGGTGGTGAGTTGTTCAGCATTGGCTGAGTTGTATGGTGACTTCTAAAGCTCATGCCAGCAGCTGGACACCACGCTGAATGAGGTTGCTGCTATCGTGCTGTCTAACAGCATGTCAGAGCTTTAGTCCATCTCTCCATCTGCTTGTGCGACCTTTCCTCAGGCAAAACTGTGCCAAACGCAGCTCTTTCTGTAACTCAGCAGTCAGTGGATCAGCCATTGCCATTACTTCCACCACTTGGCACTGAGCTACACCACAACTGCAGCACTCCCATGACAGGTTTGCTTTAATTGCTTCCAGTGCAGTTTAATATGCACGTAAGTGAATAAATGAACAATTGCCATTTGGCATCAATCTTTAACTTTTTTCTTTGCCTGTATTCTCTTGCTAGACACCAGGACAGGCAGGCAGACATCCTCTCTGCTCCTCTATGGCTGCCACTCGAGGCTAGCTTGCCTGTGAAAGACAGCTATTTTCACTAAAGCTCTGAGAAAATTATAATGGGGCAAATTGTCTCCCATTTCCCACTCACATGAAGTGATAATAACTCGACTGGAAACCCAATAGTTACTGTGGCTGCAGGTGGATGGAAAAGGAGGGACACTGAGGCTCTACATCTGTTTGTGTGGAAGCTCTGCTGCATGTTTGATTTCTCCAAACAAACAAGAAAAGACAAAATTAGGGAAAATGTTTTGACTTGATTGTTGTTTTGGATGTGTATTAGTGATACAACATGCAACACAGGTTTTCCTTAAGAGTGAATGTACTTTCCATCCACATCTAGGGGCAAGTGGAGCAGATGTAGCAGAATTGAGGATGACGCCTTGTGTAGGATGCTGACTCAGGTACCCTATTGCAGACTGAATGCGTGGTACCTCTAGAAGAAAGAGAGCAAATAATTTCCAAGATAATCTAAGTGAGTGCTTTTAATGTGTCTGCAAGGTATTATACAAGGCAGTCCAAGGTCTGTAATGGCTTGGCAGGTTTGGTTCTGAGCAATTGAAGAAGAGCTCCTCTGTCAGACAGTGCCATGGAGGACCCCTACATGCCACCAGCAGACAGACAGTGTGTGACAGGCCTTCCTGGTAGCAGAGAAGGGGAAGATACTTTCATGCACAACCAACAGGCTGATTAGCCTTTGCAGGGAATGGGTAGGAAGTTTTGCCAGAGGTCATCCTACTTTGTGGCAGCATGTGGAAATCATCTGCCAGCTGAGAAGTGCTGGGCTTCCCAGTCAGTGGGGATATCACAGTCCCTGAGGGGAGTGAGTTATAGTTTGGATGACTAATTGGGATGTGGATGTTTAGGGATGTGGAGGTCTCAGGCTAGCGGACATGAAAGCATGCTGAGATGCCTAATTGCATTCCTCAACTTTAAATTCCTCTATAATTTTAATTCATTTTTAGTTCCCCTACAAATTCTAACTGCAGGGTTTTGCCTCCTACATATAATCAGTGGTTTTTTTGGGGACACCAGATACATTGTACCCTCTCTGAACCTATTTTTCTAGCTGACGCCCTCAGCTTTTTCCAAGTGCTAGGGGACCACGTGAGGAACAAACCAGCAAACTCACCCATCTGCCCAAATTACAGTAGGAAAAGCTCTGTTCATTCTCACCCATACCTCCCACATCACCTGTAAAGTCTGTCAGCATTCAATGCTCATGAGACATTGCAACTCCAAGAGATTCTGCTATCAATCTCAGCAAATGAAAATGTTGATTTTGGCACAAGGAAAAGACCTAGCTGGTAAGAAGAGGCTTATGTACCATTCTCTATGTTTGGAGGGGCTTTACCTGAGACTCAAAGAGCAGCCACAAGTATACATATTTTCCTGTTACTTGTTTCTCTTCCCACCACCCTATCAGGTCACACAGGGAAAGAAAGGCAGGAGGGAGGGGGCTTTTTTCTGCAGAAGGACCTGCTCTGATTCTACATATGAAGAGGTCTCAGGATGTGAATGTGACCAGCCTAATTTTCCCTTGTGCTGTTAAAGATTACTGTGTTGCTCAGAAATTGTGGCCTGTAAAAATGAATGTGTTTATTGTGAGCTACAGTGGGCAAATATTCCTTTAATCATTATGTTCCTCATATCTGTATGAAGATCATTAATAGAAAAAGGCTTTGCAATTATGTAGTTACTTTCTCTGTGAGTGTTCTTGTGCTCTTCAAAAACTTTGCTAATTTCTCAGTGGTATATTCATAAGAAAGAGAATAGAACAGAAGACTTTTAGCTGGAGCCTATTATGTGTTTTTCCATCTGTTTGTGATGAACCAAAAAGAGCTATGTGTTAGGACTTGCCTTATGGCAAATCCTGATCTGCAGTTGCTGTTTTCCCACGCTTACTTAAGCTTCTCTGCACATCCCCCCACACAAAGCAGATGCCGGTGCCACAACAGGCCTGAGAGCCTCCTTCTGAGTGCGAGAGACTGTTATACAGTCAGGTCCTTAGGACTAGCCTCCAGCAAAGCCAACCAACCAAACAAAAAAAGCTGCTTACTGTTGACATCAGATGATCTGAAACTGGTTTATCGATTGAAAAGGCAAATAAAAAAGCATATGAGATCATCAGTTTTCTGCGGCAGTCCTTCTGGGTTCAGTAGCCTGTTTGGCAAAAGATATCAGGAAAGGAAAATAACTGCAGAAAGAGCATAATATTTTTCCTGATTTTGAGTTCCTGGTTTTCAAGGATGTAGCAAAACACAGTCCTGCTAAGCCCTTACAAGGAATAAATAATATTTTCCTTTTTTAAAAAGGATGATGGGATGAAACAAGCAGTAAAATGTATCTTTCCCTGAATTGATGGTAATTGTCGCCTCTCCCCAGGCTTGAAATCTTGCCATATTAAAATAATTGGGAGTATGCCATAAATGTCAATAAAGCCAGGATTTCACCCTTTTTATTCAGACCTGGGCTCTCTTGTTGGTAATTGGCCCCATCTCAAACTTTCCTCCAGAGAGCCATTCTTTTTGCATTATATCCAAATCCCCATCCAGGTATACAAACTGTCTATTAGAACTAGACAGACTACTGGCAAGAAACAATGAAGTTAATAAATGTGTTGTTAAAAGACTAAAATAATCTTGGACTTCTCTTATTTCTTTTTTTTTCACTACAGTATTTGAAGGTTTTTTGTAGCCATTTGATGGCTTTTGGGTGTAAGAAGATGAAAAATATTTTCACATGAAACATTACGAAAATAAAACTCATGGTTCATTTATAGAGTTACTCTTACCTACAGAATAATTACACTACAGTTATTAATAAACAGTGCCTTCTTATAACAATAAAATAATTCACCATACAAAATTAATAATTGTATTTTAATAGCAGGTGTGATACTTGTTTTCCTTACATGTTGTAATTAGGAAGTAAATTGCAGAACTTTATTTTCAGACTGACAGAACATTCACAAATATACACAAATCTTAAAGGTAATTGATTTTGCTTCTCATCTTTCCCACACACACTTTTAGGTGAAATTCTGCTTCCATTGTCTCAGCAATTAAACTAAAACTAACTTCTGTTTTTTTTATCTAACTTTTGTAAAAAAAAAAACTTAAACCCAACATCTATATTACTATACATGTTTTGGCATCTTATATCTCAGGGAACCAAATCAATAGTTGGTTATAAGTGTCTTACCAAAAAAATTAGGCTATTTTGTCTTTGTCAATCTGCATAATGCCTTTTTTGAAGACCTAATTTTGGTCTCAATTTAATCTGCATCAGACTCTGTATTTATTCATTTCATGTTGCAGGATCATGTATGTATATTTACATACACCCTTGCAAGAGTCTACTCAAAGGGCTTTGTGGATCAGCTTTCCATTTCAAATTGCGCTACCCATATTTGTGAATGGATGTTAATGTCATTTGGCAATTTAATCTTCCCTTTTCCTTTTTAGAGGCCTACTCTTATGCTAGAAATCCACGTGAGTCAAAAATATGCAGCTCAATTTTTTTTTTTTTTATATCTATAAATTCTTGAATATTTGTTTTTCACATTCATCAATTGCTTCGCATTGTTGTTAAAGACAGTATAAAATTTCTCCAGTTTCTGCTTTAAAATATAGATATAAGGAAGAAACAATGAGAAACATCTTGCCTTTGTGACAACATTATTAAAAGTCTAGCAGGGGTCTGGGTCTACAGCCCTGAGAACTTAGTTTGTACCAAAAGCTCTTTGGATACATAATGAATACTCACAAATGAGAACCTATTCAGGCGGTGTGCTATTGAATCAAGTTCATCAAAGTTAAAGCAGCACATATTTTCTGAAAGCTGTAGATGATTACACACTGGTCTAACTTCAATGAGTTCTGATAATCATAATTTCCTGCAATAGAGTAAATGAAATTATGTTCTGCCTTGGAGTTCCTTTTCTTATACCAGTATGACTGTAAAATACTCAATTATGTTGCATTTCTGCCTAGCAGACCCTTGTTAAAAGAAACCAACCCAAATACCATATTTGTTAGATAGAAATAAACTACTTCCATTTTGTTTCTACTGATTCCTTTAATGTGCTCATCCTAAATCACACCTGCCAAGAACAGTTGAGAGCAGGCACCTCCTGACCTACAAGAAGCAGGCAGTGACTGACAGAAGTGTGCTTTATCTCTCGGGGGAGCTTATGAGGAACCCCCTCCCCGGTACATAAGCCATGCTACAACCAACAGCACCCAGGAGGTAATAGAGAGGGAAGAACACAGCTTTTGTTTGCTCCTGCTGAGGAGGGTGAGAGCCCATCCCTCCTGCAAGTGAAGGGCATGGGGCAGCCCAGCAGCCCTGGTGAAGACAAAGATACTCAGCACCTTACTGAGGTGCTGATGCTATTCAGCATCATGAACATCCAGAGCTTAAACTGCCTCCTCAGATTGAGTGCAGGCACTGAAGTTACCAGGTTACCCACTCTTTTTGCATGACATCTTTGAACTATCCTCATATCTGCAGCAAAGCTAGAGAACTCCTATTTTTGAGGTTTCAAATACTTCATTTATGAACAGTGCTGAACCCCACATTTTCATCATTTGAGGGAAGAAGGTTTAGAAAAACATTCTCTTTATTCTTATCTGCAGGTTAATAAAAAGAATTCTTAATTTCACTTGTGACTTCACTTGTGAAAAGTCAGTACAGTGATTTAATGGAGAAATTGAGGTTGCTGTAATTCTATTTGATGTATTACTTGATAGTTTTATAATCTTATTCTCCAAGCCTGGTGAAATATAGTGCTTTTAAGATTTTAATTAATGGGAATAATGCAAGAGAAGTCTTGAGTATATGTTTGAAGTTATTTTCAATTTCACAACGGAAAAAACCTGAGCTCAAATTTTAGGGAAAATCTTGCTATATTTTTTGTTCCAGATTAACGTTATTGATTCTTATTAATTTAGAAAAGTCTTGCAGACAGTTTTTGAACCTTTGTGGTTCTAGCATAAAACCTCAACCAGATGGGGAGATCAGATTTCATGGAATGCATTTGTCTGTAGGCTTTCTGGTATTGCCAGGATTTCACTGAAAATTATTTTAAGGTTACTTCCTAAAATTGTGGGTGTTTTTTTGTGACAGTAATAAGGAACATGTTCTGTTAGGGTTTGTTTTTGTTTGTTTGTTTGTTTGTTTAATCAAATGCTGATTCTATCTCCTGTTTACATAGTTTTCATAGAAACATAGAACCATAGAATGGTTAGGGTTGTAAAGGACCTTAAGACCATCTCATTCCAACCCCCCTGCCATGGGCAGGGACACCTCTCACTAAACCATGTCACCCAAGGCTTCGTTCAACCTGTCCTTGAACACTGCCAGGGATGGAGCTTTCACAACTTCCTTGGGCAACCCATTCCAGTGCCTCACCATAGTTACAGTAAAAGCTTCCTCCTTATATCTAGTCTAAACCTCCCCTGTTTAAGTTTTAACTCATTACCCCTTGTCCTTTCACTACTGTCCCTAATGTAGCTCCCCAGCATCCCTATAGCCCCCCTTCAGATACTGGAAGGCTGCTATGAGGTCTCCACACAGCCTTCTCTTCTCCAGGCTGAACAGCCCCAACTTTCTCAGCCTGTCTTCATATGAGAATTGTTCCAGTCCCCTGATCATCCTTGTGGCCCAGAAGATTAAGAACTACCAACAAGATGATGAAACCAAACCAAACTAAAAAAGAAAAAAAGTAGTACAATACTATCCTAGGACTACACGGAGCAGAAATCCAGAAAAGAAAGAGAACAGAGCCTGTGCTATTTTGCAAAGCACCCTGTCTGGGGAACAGTGCATGGGTGAACAGGGTAAGTAAGAAGGATAAAAAACATAAGTTGGCAAAACATGCTTATTATTTTTAAAATACGTATATTCACAAAGGGGACTCTAAGATGATCTGACTGTGGTACATACAGGGCATGACTATTCAGAAGGCATAATCTAGTAATACAGTACTTTTATCAAATTATTAGTATTCTCTTTGCTTCCTATATGCATTTCCTATAATCCTCTAAACTACCACAAACTGTTAACAACAAAACTCTGAGAAGGACTGCATTTTCATTTAAAAGAGCTTTTGCATGAGAAGCATGGTGTCTTCTTACCAATGAGTTATCAGTTTATGACACTTTTTCATATGAAGTATCACTTTGGTGGAGATATCTCTATGTAAAACTTAATTGTATGGCACAGCACTAGTTTTTCAATGAGGCTTATAAACTTTATGCTGTGTTTTTGCACTTCCCTTCAAAAATGCAGGAATCTGAAGACAGACTGGTAGAGATTAATGGTAACTGAAAATATACTGGCTTCTGAAGAACTCAGGGGGTTATGAATAACTAAATTAAAATTCCACAAGAAAACATCTGAAGAAAGGACATAAAAAGCATTTCCATGTGTATTAAACAGCATCTACTCTGTATTATGCTGAATACATTAAAAAATTATACCCCAGATCAATGCTGGAGGGTATGTGACTAGCAAACACAAACTGTGCAATATTAGAGCCACCTGTCTGTCCACCTGTCTGTCTGTCTCTCTCATTCCCTCTCTCTCCAGTAACTCTTACAAAACAAAGAAGATCCTTCTAGTACTAATTTATATGCATATCCACACTTTAAAAGCAAGTTCAAAGGAGCTGGAAGGTGGACTATTCATTAACGGTAGCCTTGTAATAGTCTTGTTATGCCTTGTACATAGTGTTATTAAGAAGGATTTGGCATACAGTAATTTTACAAATGTCTTTAAAATGTAAGATAGAAAATATTTTTTTCTTGGTCTGCTACTCTGACGCTATTATAAGCATATAAACAGAATATCAAATAACAGCAATCTGCATAAAGGAAAAACAATTTTTGTTTCACTTCTCCATGTTAGATGTTGGGAAAGCCACAAAAAAAAATCTGCTACAGAAAGATCGCTATCATGGTAAGTCTTTGCAAAATTCAAAAACTCTAAATCTAAATAATCCTAATCTGAATAGCTAATCACGGTACGAAGCTATTGTAATGTGTATCCAATTATAATCAGTATTATGATAACGGCTCTGTCACTAATCTTCTGCGCTATTTCTCATTATTTCTAGAGACACTGTTAAAAGCAAAACCTTGAAGCTATTTAAAGAAGATAGGAAATTTCAGCATCTGTATTGCTCACCAGGAATTTCCATTATTGCCAAAAAACTCTTTCACCTGTTATCTGGTTGAGGTTCATGGTTTACATATGCAAAAATTGTTCAGATATTCAATTCCAGGCTTAAATTAGACAGAGAAAGGCAGGAAAAGATTTACTTTGCCAAAGCTTTACAAATTCTTTCCCCAGTCTCATCAGATAACTTGTCACTTCACACTCTGGAGCAGCAAACTGAAATGTGTAAACAAAGCTGCTTTCTTGTAGTTCCTAGAGGAAAAGTACTGACTGAACAAAACACAAACTCTTCTGGAAGACTGCTCTCCTGACATACACTGTGGAAATGAATTTGGCAACTAGATCATAGAATCACAGAATCGTAGAATAGTTAGGGTTGGAAAGGACCTTAAGATCACCTAGTTCCAGCTCCCTTGCCATTGGCAGGGACACCCTCACACTAAACCATGTCACCCAAGGCTTCATCCAACCTGGCCTTGAACACTGCAAGGAATGAAGCATTCATAACGTCCCTGGGCAACCCATTCCAGTGCCTCACCACCCTCATAGTAAAGAGCTTCTTCCTTATATCCAATCTAAACCTCCCCTGTTTAAGTTTGAACCCGTTATCCCTTCTCCTGTCACTGCAGTCCCTAATGAAGAGTCCCTCCCCAGCATCCCTATAGGCCCCCTTCAGATCCTTCAGTGCTGAATATGCCCTGGTTCAAGGCTACTGTGGTGAAGGAGGGCATTAGTAGAGCTTGCAGTGATAGGGCAAAGGGTAATGGTTTTAAATTAAAAGAGGGTATATTCAGCCTAGATAAAAGGAAGACATTTGTAATGATGAGGGTGGTGAAACACTGGAACAAGTTTCCTAGAGAGGTGGTAGATCCCCCATCCCTAGAAACATTCATAGTGAGGCTGGACAGTGCCCTGCGCAACCTAATCTTATTGAAGATGCCCCTTCTCATTACAGGGGGAGTTGGCCTAGATGATCTCTTAACAG
>JBCJKH010053020.1:22029-34160 GCA_039877255.1 Loriculus beryllinus | reverse complement strand
CACCCCCATCAACGCTTGTCTGTATCTCCCTGTGCTGTAACAGCAGGAACGGCCACCCCCAGCCCTGCACCCCACACGTGAGCCCACCGCATGTGTGACCCTGTGCGAAGGGAACCCCGAGCAGCTCGTGCCGGGATCTGCCCAGCTGCCTGGGAGCTGTACCAGTGGAGATGCCCCCTTCCCGCCAGCATCCTCATCATCATCCCCAGCAGCAGCCCTGGATCCTTACTGGAGCCCAGCATCCCCACCGCAGCCGGGCAGCGCCAGGATGCCCAGGACAGTGACATTTCTTTATTAGCTCTCCGTGTCCCGCACCGCCCGCTCTGTTCAGCGGGGCAGCTGCCGGGGGCTGTGTCCCTGTGTCCTGCCCTGCTCAGTCCCGGCGCCGTCCCCTCCCTGCGGCCGTAGCCCCGGCCCCTGTCGGGCCCCCTGTGCCTGCTCCCGACTCTCGCTGGGTGCCAGCATCGCCGCCACGCTCCAGATCTTGGGTTTTGGGGCCTCATTGCCCTGCCCAGGGCCCGGCCTCCCCTCGGGGCTGTTCCCGCCCCCCTCCTGCTCAGGGCTGGGGCAAGGGCCGGGGCCGAGGGGTGCTCCCGAGCCCCCTTCGCTCTCGCTGTCGTCGCCGTCCGAGGCTCCGCGCAGGGCCCAGCTCCCCTTGTTCTCCTTCTTGAGGCGCCGGCGGGCGTTGGCGAACCAGGTGGAGACCTGGGTGAGGCTCATCCTGCTCACCACGGCCAGCATCACCTTCTCGCCCTTGCTGGGGTACGGGTTCCGGGGGTGCCGCGCCAGCCACGCCTTCAGCGCCCCGGTGCTCTCCCGCGCCGCTGCCGCCTTCGCCCTCCCTGGCTCCGCCGGCAGCGCCAGCGGCCCCTCGATGGCCGGATGGACCTGGGGGCAGAGGGTGCCAGGGCAGGACTGGGCTGGGGCCCGGGCCCTGCTCCAGGCTCTGCGCGCCCCAAAGTGCCGGGGGTGCAGGGGGCCCGGGACAGCAGCTCCCCAGCCCCAACCACCCCACACAGCCCCGGCCCAGTGCTGGGGCGGGGGGGGGTCCCACTTCCCGGTTTCCCCTGAGCGGCGCTTACCAGAGGTGCCAGGAGGGTCAGGGGGGGTGGCAGGAGGCTGTAGCTGGCCAGCATGGGGCAGGGGCAGGGCAGCAGGGCCCCCCATGGGCCCCCGCAGCCGTCCAGTTCTTGGCCTGGGCTCCCGTCGCCCCGAGGTGTTGCCATGGTGCAGGGAGAGGAGCTGGGGAGCGGCTCCGGGGTGTTTTATAGCTGCCGGGGTCCGTGGTGACTGACAGCTGATTAGGGGGTATTAGCACCCACGGGAGCAGCCACAGGGATCTGGGGCAGCCGATACAACCCCCCCGGACAGGGACCAGTATGGAGCTGCCTCCCCCCCCCCCTCACCAGCCAGGATGTGTCCAGAGGGCCCCCAACCCTGAGTGGCCCCAAGAAACAGGTGCATGGGACTCATGTGAGCCCCACAGGCACCCATGGCCATGGGGCACAGGTGGGAGCCGGCACGCTGTGGTTCTACTGCAGTGCTGAGGGCTGTAAGTGGTCGTCCTTGCCCCCAGCTCTGACCTGCCCTGGGCAGGGGTCAGCAGAACCCCCACGCTGTGGCAGGATGAGAACTTGTGCATGGTGCTGGGTGCTGCCCTGGAGCCCACGTCCTCCTCTGTCCTGGTCGGGTCCTCACCCAGCCCAGTGCTGCCAGGAGCAAGGGGAGCACCACAGCCTCTTTTGGGACCCTTTCCTGGGGGGCCCACCCCGTGGTGCTCTTGCCTGCATGAGGGGGCAGCAGGCAGGGCAGTGGTGGGCAGGCAGTGCGCAGGCAGGGCAGATGTGGGCAGCTGTGCGAGGGGCCCTGGGAGCGTGCAACCCCCTGAGCCATCGGCTCCTGCCGCTGTGCCCGCCCCCCCTCCCGCTAAAACCAGGATTATCCCATAGGTTGTATCCGTCATTAAATACCGATAATAACGCTCTCAGGATATTAAATCTGTAACAAACCCGCTTAGTGCTGGCGGGACGGGAAGGGGAAGGAGAAGGTCACCGGTGCTGCTGAGCCCTGCCACATCCCTGGGCCAAGGTCCCAGCACCTAGGGGCCCCAAGTCCCCGCTGTGGCTTTGGCCAGAGCCCCAGCAGACCCAGAGCTCCTCACGTGTGGCAGCCGGGAGCTCTGTCCCATCCATCCCATCCCCACCTCAGCTGCTCCTGTGCTCTTGGCAGCCACAGCCATGGAAGCCACCGGGCAGCCAGGCTGGGACCAGTCCTGGCCATGGCTCCACATCGGCTCCATAACCTTGTCCCCACGAGACTCCTCCATCCCTGATCAGTGCCAGTGGCCGAGGATCCGATTTATTAGATAATGGGGCTGTAATCTAGGGAATGCTGCAGCAGACCTCAACCCTGCTTGGCACAGCTGGAGAGGGAAGCCCAGCCAGGCAGGCACGGGGGGCAGGCACAGCTGCCTCGCACTGAAGTTGGGTGGTTCTGGACCTTTTTCCCCTCTTCAGATAATCAGTTTAATGCAAGAGCACCGAACTGTAACTCCAAGATTAGCTGTTATAATCACATGTAAACACTTCCAGACAATCGGCTCAGGGAGGGGAGGCCGCTGTAGTCCGGGACAGAGTTACACGGGATTTAGGCTGTTTAGCACTCGATTAATTTCATGACTCCAGCCCCAAGCCCACCACTGCAGCCGATGCCCAGCTCGCTTCCCCCAGTCAAGGTCACTCGGGCAGAGGAAGCCAACAGCCGAGTGCAGCCGCATGTGCCTGGCCCCAGCGCCAGGCTCAGCCTCCCCAGGGCCAAGTAGCAGAGGCAGGAGCAAGCCCCTGGCCCCTCAGACAGGCACAGGCACAGGTTTCAATCCCTTTTTATTCATAAGCAGTCAAAGCTTGAGAACATCAGAATTGAACCCCCCACAATCACCTACAACCCAACTCCAGAGTCCATCCCTCTTTAGAAGAAAAATAGAGCATCTTCCCCCACTGCCATGTCCTGCTCTGGGTTCTTCCAGTCCAAAGCCCCACTGCTGCCTGCCTGCAGGCCGGAGAAGCCAAGGGAAGGCCAAGTACCCCGCACGCAGGGAGTGCGTGGCTGTGGCTACACAATCCTTCCTGCAGCGCACCACAGACTGTGGTCGGCCCAAGGGCTCCCCGCTGGGCCCTGGTGTGCCGGGCAGATGCTGAGCTGAGTCTGGCCCATGCAGACATGATCCAGGAAAAGAGAGTTCAGAGCATCCAGTGCACCAGGCAGAGCCTGCGCAGACGAGTGCTGCCCCTGCGGCTGCGGAGCCGCCCATGCCGGGGCGATGCACAGGACTCTTGCGGGGCACAGCAGAGCTCAGGCACGGCCCTCATGGCCCCGAAGCAATAAGGCAACTGCTGAGGAGGCCCCTGCCAGCGTGGGGGTCCCTGGGGCAGGGTCCCGGCCTGGTGCTAGTCCGTGAGTGTGATGACGTCGTAGTGGATCCCCTCCTGCAGCTGCTGCATCTGCTCAGCCACTGCCTCGGCCGTGAACACCCCCTGCGCCTGGACCACGGCCGCGTCAGCCACTGCTGCACAGGAGAGCGGTCAGAGAGGGGCTGCCCGTGTGCACAAGCCAGTCCCGGTCAACTACAAACACATCAGGGCGTCTCCAGCCTATGGAAGCTGCGGCACCTCCCCAGACCCCAGCTCCAGGGGAAGGGAGCTGGTGCTGCTCCACAACTGGGCCAGCAAAGATGAGACACCAGGGCTGGCCACTTCCTGCAACTACAGGGACTCAGGCAATGAAGTGGCCACAGACCCTCATCTCCCCAGCCCGTCGGCCAAGAGCAACAACACAAATGCCCTGTCAGCTACAGCAGAGGAGCAGCGTCTGCAGCAAGGCTGGGCTGGGCCCCTGGCATGGCAGCAGCTGCCAACAGGCATCACAAACTGCCTGGCAGGAGCAGCACCCCAGGACCTGGAGGGACACAGAGCTGCCAGAGCTACAGCAGAACTTGGCTCTAGGCCCCGGGATCCTACCTGAGACTGCTGAGTGTGCCGCTGCCTCCAGCTGTGCCTGTGTGACCAGCTGCTGCTCAGGCGAGACTGGCATGTACTGGATCTGCGGGGAGGAGAGGACAGGAGGGTCCTGCCAACCCACATGCACCTTCTCTTTGCCACCCCTCTCTCTCCAGCCCATCTGCAACAGGCACCAGGTCTGGCTCCTCACCTGTGGCTCCTGCAGGAACTGGCTGCCCTGCTCGTACTGGATGTGGGTGATCTGACCATCCTGTACCTGGAGACAAGAGCTGCAGTGAGGCTGTGTCAGGACCATCAGGTATCCATGCCCTCAAAAGAGCTGTGGCTTGAGCAGAGTGAGCCACAGGGAGCAAGGGGCCCAGCTCCACACATGCATACTCAAGAGCCCCATCCACCACACCAACGGAGCAGATAGCCTGAACCTTACCTGGATGTGATGACCCCCTGGGACAACAACATACTCGTGGGGAAGCAAATGCTGTACACTGTCCTGGGCAATGATGTACTGAACCTGCAAACACAAGGATTCAGACCCAAAAAAATGTCACCACTGCCCAATGCCCCTCCCCAGCAGGGCTGGTTCTTGTCTGTTTCCTGTCCCCACCTCACCTCTCCCCACTCCAGCTGCACAGAAGCCCCCTCACCTGGTTGTCAGAGGTCACCAAGTGCTGCACTGTCTGCCCATCAGCAGTTGTGATCTCCTGGATGTACGCAGCCTCCTCCTGCAGGTCAGCAAGAGCCGGTGTCAGCGGGTTCCAGAGCAGGGAACCCCCTGAGCTCCTGAGCAGGAGGAGATGTGGCTCACCTGGCTCGTGACGCTCTGCCCCTGTGTGACAATGATGTGCTCCTGCCCCAGAGCCTGCTGCAGCCGCTCGGGAGCCAGCACAGCCTGGCCAGACTGCAGAGCCGCTGCAATGCCAAGAGAGCTGCTGTGGGCACTGCCGGGGCCATGGGCACTGCTGGGGGCTGTGGGCAGTGCTGGCCGCGTGCCTGAGCAACCCCTGCCCAGGGCCTGCCCCAGTGAGGAGCTAGACACTCTCTGAGATCTGCTCATAGGTCAGAAGCTAAACCAAACTCTCCTGCCATGAAGGGACCTAGAGCTCACTGTGGGCAAAACAACCTTCACATCAGACCATGAGCTGTGCTTCCATTTCAACTGTGACCTGCTCAGAGCACTGGTGCTCCCACAATGCACTGAGCGACCGGGATGTGCCTGGAGGAAACCCGACAGCAGTTGTGCACAGAACCACTCAGTCAGTGCCTCACCGGAGAGCTTTCCATGCCCAGCCGGGTCCCTGCACCACTGGCACTCACCCATCTGCAGGGGTCCCCTGGCCCTGACCCCCGGGCTTGGTGAATCCCCATGCCGTGCCCACAGGACACATCTTACTCTGCAGTGTGGCCAGCGTGTCCTCTTCGCTTTTCAGTATGATGGTCTGTGGGGCAGCAGCTGGAGGTGCCCCTGGCCTCTCCCCCTCCGAGCTGTGCAGGCGCTGCATGTGGAACTTGAGGTGCCCGTTACGGTTGAACCTGCAGGAGAAAGGGGGAGGTGGAGCTTGCCACGAGCAGCACAGGAGCTTTGTGACCCTGCAGGGACCCAGACCCCATCCTATGACATGGCCTGTCCCAGCTCCCAAAATGCCTCAGTCAGTGCTCAAGTACTGCATCTCCCCATGCAGCAGTTCCCCGAGATGAGGCTGGGCCCAAGTGCAGCAGGCATGGTTCTCAAGGACAGGGTCCCCTCTAACAGAGGGATGCTCCTGGAAGCAGGGTTGGGGCAGTTACTCTGCCAGTATCCTATCTCCTCTTGAGCCCCAGGGAGCTCATCTCTCAAAGCAGCCACAGCCTCAACAAGCTTCACCCACCTCTGCCCACAGACTGGGCAGGAAAAGGGCTTCTCATTGGTGTGCGTCAGCATGTGCCTGCGCAGGTCCTTCTTGTTCTTGGAGGCGAAGCTGCAGTGGCTGCACTTGTGTGGCCGCAGGCTGGCATGCTGAACCATGTGGCTCTGGGGGCAGGAGGACAAGCGCAGGGTCAGGAAGCCCCATTTCTCCACAGCTCCTGTTCCCAGGGCTGCTCTGTGCCAGGGAACCTACCCGAACCTCTGGCCAGAGGGCTGCAGTGAATGGACAGTCAGGACACTTGAAGGTGCTGGGCCCAATGTGGGCTCTCTTGTGACTCTCCATTTCTGCTCTCCCTGTGAACATGGCTGTGCAAATCTTGCATGAAAACTTTTTGGCTGTGGAAATCTTGCACGAGAGCTTCTTGGCTGTGGAAACCTTGCACGAGAGCTTCTTGGCTGTGCTTTGGAGCGCAGGCCACTTGACCTTTGGGGATGAGCTTTCCTGGCCCTCGGAGGCTGGGGATAAAGATGAGTCCTTCTGGAGCTGACTGGTGACACAGTGCACCAGAGGCCACTTGACACCAGCCTCCTGGCGCTCCACAGGTGAGGGGAAGGCAGCGACTCCGCTGAGGGGCTGCAAGAGAAACACCCGGTCACAGCTGCACCAGCACGGCCCCAGCCGGGACAGGTGCAGCTCCTTACCTCTGTGTGCTGGAACTGGCTCTTTGCAGCACCGGGCGACATGAGACAGGGATTGCTATGGCCCTTCAGATCCTCCTCTGCCATCACAGCCTCGCTCACAACCACCGTCTCGGAGGGCTCCACAGGGGTCTCCTCCTCACTACGGAGAAGATGAGGTCACCTCACCACTAAAGCCTCCTCGTTCGAGGCCAGAATGCCTCCACCTGCCTGCAGCTGACCTGTACAGTGCGCCAGGAGCCTGAATCTCCTCACTGATGGGTGTGATGATGCTGTACTCTGTTGTCCCACCAAAGGGGATAGTGATCTGCTGCAGCTCCGAGCCATCCAGGGTCGCCCCCTCATAAGCCTCCTGCACCAACGTCTCCCCAGGCTCCACCATGTGCAGCGTCAACAACTTCTGCTGCTGCTGCTGCTGCTCCTTAGAGTCCGCCTCTTCCCCCTCCTCTGCCTGGGGCTCACAGGAGACTGGTGCCCCTCCAGAATCATCCTGCTTCACCACAGCCACCTGCAGGGGGGCAGCAGCCCAGGCTCTGTGAGACACTCCCCGCGCAGAACAGGCCTGGGAAGCCTCCCCTTGCCACCCTGAGCCCTCCTCACCTGCAGTGAGCCTGCGGCCAGCTCCCGCTGAGTGCTCATGTTCAGCAGGAGATCCAGGGCAGTCTGCGTGGCCAGCTCTGCGGATCGAGCCACGTCTGCAGGGGTCGCAAAGGGAGGGTCAGGCACATGCCCGCCCACCTCTCCCATGCCCATCCCAACCCCTACAGCAGGCACTCACTCACCTTGTTCATAGATGATGGTGGCCCCTCCCAGGGAATCCTGCGAGAGGATGGGGGGCTCTGCTCCTGGGAGGGCCTGGACCGTGTGGTAGGTGACGGGCACAGTAGGTTCCTGTGTGAGAGGGTGAGCTGACAGCACAGCCGGAGCCCTGAGCACCAGGAACTGGGCCATGGGCAACAGCACGCACCGGCGGACTGGCCCCTGGCTCAGCCGGGGCCTGGACCTGGCTGTGCTGCTGCTTCAGCTCCTCAATCTGCTGCAGGGTGAAGAAGGGGCGGCGGCGGCACGGCGGATCCTCGGGGTGCATCTTCGCCCACTCCTCGAAGGACTCGGCGTGGCGGCAGTGCACGTGGAGCCGCAGGTTCTTCTTGTGCTTAGTGGTGAAGTGACAGAATTCACAAGCAAACGGCTTCCCTCCTGCAGGAGATGGGAGTCAAGCAGGGGGTCCCTAAGAATGGCAGACAGGCTCTGACCACCTCCTGGAGAGCAGAAGACATCAGAGCAGTGGGCAGACAGGCAGCTCCTCTCACCCGTGTGCTTGACAGCCATGTGGGACACCAGGAAGTCCTCCCTCAAGGTGGAGTACTTGCAGAAGCTGCACTTGTAGGGCTTGTCGTTCATGTGGGACAGCTGGTGGTTCAGCAAGACCTTCTTGTCCTCACAGACGTAGTCACAGAACTCACACTTGAACCTGCCAGGACAAAGCCACCTGTCACACCAGCAGCAGAGACCTTCCGTCCTCCCCCGAGGGGAGCTGGGACACAGCTGGGCTCTGCCAGGGCTCCTGCAGGCTCTGCCGGTTCCTACCTGCGGTTGGCAATGGCCTGGATGTGGGTCAGAAGATGCATCTTGAAGGTGTAGCGCTTCTTGAAGGACTTGCCGCACTGCAGCGAAACAAAGCACAGCAGCATCCACTCCCCATCCGGCCTCACTCACTGCTGCCCCCACCCAGGCTGTGTGTCCTCCCCTCACCTTGTCACACATGTGTGGCTTCTCCGTGCTGTGTGTCTTCATGTGCTGGGTAAGCCTCTTCTGCATGGGGTAGATGCGGTTGCACACAGGGCACGGGAAGGAGTTCAGCTTTGGGGGCTGGAGGAGGAGCATGAGGATGAGCTCACTGGGAGAAGCTCACCAGTATCCTCACCCTCTCCCCACTGCAGGACTGGGCTGCCTTTCCTCAGGTGATCCAGAAACACTGCCTTCAACGAGGCACCAAGCAGTTGTGGAAGACCCAGGCATGCCTCTTCCCAAGTAACGGAGCTGAGAGATAAGCCACCAAGGAACTCAGACTCACCGGATCCGCTCTTTTTTTCCTGAAAAAGAAATAAGAACCCGCCCTTTTGTGCCAGCCATATCCCAAATCCGAGCTCTCTTGTACCCAGACACCAAAACTCCCCGTTACTGGAAATGGACAGAGGTCAAGGAAGGGCTGCCTCCCAGGGCAATTGGAACAGTGTTACTGCAGCTCAGCTAGGCTGCAGGACAGTCTGTAGGACTGCACATCCCTTACCTGTCCCGGCTGTGCACTGCAGAGTGCCGGATGACATCCTTCTTGTACACACTCGTGTAATTGCACTCCTCACACTTGTAAGGCTTGCTGCCCACATGGTTGAACATGTGTTCCTGTGGCAAGCAGAGTAGGGTCCGTAAGTCCCATGGCTACCACCCCCCTGGTGGGCATGGGAGTGGGACAGACACACTCACCTTGAGGGAGGACCAGCGGCGGGCACGGTAGCTGCACTGGAGACACTTGAAGAGCTGTGGGTTGTTGGCCTCATGCGAGTTGACATGGAAACGCAGATCATCGTGTGTAAGGAAGCGTGAGCCGCAGATCCGGCACAGGTACGGCCTCATCAGGGGCTTGGGTGACTTGTAGTAGTACCTGTGGAACAGGGCCAGGGCTCAGGGCTGCGGGAGCAAGCTGGGGCTGGACCAGCCCTGGGCAGAGGCCAGAGGGCCCAGCACCGCCTCGGCTCACACCCCTCACCTGTGCCCCATGTACTTGCGGTATTTCTTGCCCAGGAAGCGGCGAGAGGGCCGCCCGCGCCGCCTGGGGAGCACGTCTGTCTCCTCAGAGCTCATGTTGGAGGAAGGGTCCTTGTTCTCTGAGTCGTACTGGCTGATACTGGGCTCTGCCAGGCTCTCGCTGGTCCCATTCTCCAAGCCAGAGGAAGTGGCTGCTTCCGAGTTCTGCAGCTCACAGCTCAGTGTGCTCTGGGACGTCACCAAGGGCTCCATGTCCCCTCCTGCTCAACAGAGCACAGCACAGCTCCAGCACGAGCCTCCCTGCGCCAGTGCACCACAGGCTGCTGCCTCTTCCTCCCTCACCTTCGGCCACGTCCTGGGGCGCATCCTCCAGGCGAGGACACTTGCGGGGTCTCCCCAGGCGGCGGCGCAGCCTCTCCTCACTGGACGTGGGGACGCTGCGGTTGAACCTGGGCTGCCGCCCGCGGGGCTCATCCTCGGCTGGGTTGTAGTCACTGTCCTCTGGGGCAAGTGGCCCAAAATGTGAGACAAACACTGGAAAAAGACTAAGCTACATAAGATGTGGGGAGGACAAGTCCTACCTTCAGAGTCATCGATAGCACCAGCATCCATAATATCATCATCTTCTTCCTCTTCTGGGATCTCCTCCACAGTCTTTGACACGGATTCCTCCTTTTGTGGATGTCCTTTTTTCAAAGCCAAAGCTGAACCCGCTACCACAGAGAACAGAACAAAACCTCCTCAGCAACCTGCATGGTGGAACAGGTCCTTACACCCCTCCCTGAGAGCAGAGCCCATTTCCCTCGGCACCCAGCACTCACGTGGCTGGAAGTGCCGCTCTTTCATGTGGTTAATCAGTGTTTTCTTGGAGATACTCTTGTACTGACACATCTTGCATTTGAACTGCTGCACCACCACCACCTCCATCATCTCTTCCAGGGTCTCCATGTCTGGCTGGTCCAGCTCCTCCTCACCATCCACCTCTTGGGCCTGATCTGGCTGTGCTGGCAGCTCCATCACTTCCAGCTGCTCAGAAGGGTCTGAAGGGCCGGGCTGGTCAAGGCATGTGGAGGTCGGTCCATCAGCAACAGCTTCTATTGCCAAGCTATTAGCTAGGGCAGAAGTAGCCATCTGGGACACAATGGGGGCACCTGAAATGCCAAAACTAGCTCAGCCAAGGAGAAGACCCTCATCTGTGTCCGAGGCTGCTCCCATGCCTGGGGCTGGACACCAGTTCAGTGACCACCTCCCAACAGTCATGGCATCCCCAGGGACTCTGGCAAAGGCACTGGAATACCCGCCCCAGGGCGCAGCCTTACCATCGTCAGGGCCTTGCAAGATGAGGTACTGGGTAGTCTCTGCCCCACCATCCTCTCCACTGGTCACAGCAATGCAGCCTGAGAGAAAGAGGAGAGCAGGGTGGTAACTGCCAGGCACAGAGGCTGGAGGATCCGTGGGGGCATCCCATGTTCAGACACAAACAGGAAGCAGTGAGGAAGGTCTGGCTGCAGGGATGGGACCTGTCCTGGACTGCTGGCACCACAGCTGAAGGAGCAGCCAGACAGAGGGAGGGCTTGTCTGTTAGCAGCTACAAGCTCCTCGTGAAACCCTCCAGCTACTCCAGCAGGGCAAGAAGAGAATCCCCACTGACACAGGTGCATGATGACACATGGATGTACCTCCCCCTCCCCAGGCCTCGCACAGAAACAGCTCCCTTCCCAGCACCCCAGGGTGAGAGCAGGCTGGGTTGCCACAAATGAGCAGCTACCACTCACTCTGGATGATGTCAGGCCCGATCGTGGACTCGATGATTTTGTCAATGGCAGAACCTAGGTCCGAAGAGGTGGATGCGGTAGAGTCTGACACGACAGTGGCTCCATCAGTGATGACACTGGAATGTACCAGGACTTGGGGGGACTCTGACACCATGATGGACTGGCTCACGGTGGAGACACTGGAGACCAAGGTGGACTGGGCAATGGAGGATGAATCTGGCAGGTAAATCCGGGGAATGGCATCTGTGCTGGAGCTGCTCTCCGACACCTCTTCCTGGGGGAAAAGAAGAGGTGAGAAGGGCTCAGGTGAGAGGCCTCTGCCAGGCCAGGCTCCCTGGGAACCACTGCATGCAAACGACACCAGCGCAGAGCTACTGGGAAAGGCATCAACACACTCCCTGCGGCACTGCCAAGGACCCTGGCCCTCTGGGGCTGCTCTTGCTACTGAAGAGGCTACTCTCCCTCAGATCAGCAAACAGACTCCCCACCAGCAGCGTGACAATGCCTGCTGCTACCGGCTGAGCTACAGCGCTGCCTCCCGAAGCTTGGCCTGTCAGAAACGTCCAGAGGAACACAGAGGAGCCCGAACCGCAGCCACCCTCCCCTCCCGAGCCGAGTGCCGCCCCATCGGCTCCTACCAAGGAGACCTCGCTGCTGTCGGAGCTCTGCCCCACGCCGGTGTCCTCCGCTCGGGAGAGGGGTCCGGGGGCCGATGCGGTGTCGCTGCTGTCCGCGGACACGGCCTCCGAGGTGCCGACGCCCAGGCCGCTCTCGGAAGGCTCCTCCCGCGCCGCCTGCGGGGCCGCGTCGCTGCTGCTCTGCACCGCATTCTCCTCCATGCCCGCCCTGCCGAGGCCGCCTAGGCGCCACCTGAGGAGGAGGCCGCCGCCATCAGCGCCGCGGCTGCCGCCGGAGCCCACGAGGGCCCTGTCCGGCGGGGCCGCGCCTCGCCCGCGGTGGGGGCCGGGGCTGCCCCTCGGGGGAGCGGCGGAGCAGCCCCACGCCCGGCGCGCCCGCTCCCGTCATGCCCCG
>JBCJKH010053020.1:0-20632 GCA_039877255.1 Loriculus beryllinus | reverse complement strand
GGGCTTGGAGCAAGCTGCTCCAGTGGAAGGGGTCCCTGCCCGTGGCAGGGGTTGGAGCTGGAGGAGCTTTAAGGGCCCTTCCAACACAAGCCAGGCTGGGCTTCTGTGGCTCTGAGGCTGGGGCTGAACCCGGCTGCCCAGCCCCCCAGGGAAGGGACACTATTGCTGAGGGGGGGAGCACATTCTGCAGTGCGGCTCCATCCAGCGCCGGTCAGGGGCTGGCGGTTGCATTGTCTCACTGGCCAGGACAGCCGGTACCGGGCCAGTGCTGATGCAGTGACAGGTGCAGCAGGACAGTGCCTCATCTGGCACAGCCTGAGTGTGCAGAGCTCGCCTGCCAGGAACCCGAGCAGGGTGGCCTGGATCAGCGCTCGGTGTCGTTTGGCTGCGGTGCTTCAGGTCCCGAGTGAAGGCTGGGCTCAGCCCAGGACTCCTGTGCCAGGCTTTGCAGGTCCCTGGTGTCAGCCTGCCTGTCACCTCCTGCCCTGGGTGAGGCTGCTCGGAGGGGCTGTGAGCCTGTAGAGGCAGCAGAGGAGCTGCTGCTGAGCCGCTAGCATCTTTTGGTTCTTTTTCAAGCTGATTAAACATGTCCTTGACAGGTTTGTATCCTCATCCATTACGACACTCCTGCTGCAGGTGCCGAGTCCCTGCGTGCAGCCACTGCTGCGTCGCACCTGCTCCCGGGAGAGACAGAGGTTGGGGTTTGCTTCCTTCCCCCTTTACTCCATTTAAAGCCACCCTGTGCAGCTCTGTGGTTGCTGTGGGGAAGTGGAGCCGGGAAGGGTGCAGGGGGCTCCCGTGGCCAATGTCCCCTCTCTGTAGTCCTGTGGCTTGCACGGGAGAAGCCCAGCACTGCCTAGTACTGGCCATGGGGCTGGCTCTGTCTGTGCTCGGGCTGCCCCTGTGCTCCCTGCTGGAGAAGCTCCGTGTTTCTGTCAGTCCATGGTGTGGGTTGAGGCACAGGTTAGCTCCCAGGCAGGGGAAATGGGATGGGTTTGTGTTGGGCTGTCCAGTTTCCTCTCCTTTTTCTCCTGCCTTCAGTCAGCTGCTGTGAAACAGTGAAAGATTTTCCCAAGGGGCAATGGTTCCAGGGCAAAGCAGCCTGAGCTCTGAGCTGCAGGAGCTCATGTGGACCCCTCCTGGTGCTGGCTCTACGGGTGGAAAATGGGCTTAAAGCTGCTGTCACCGTGCAGATGCCCGGTGCCCTTTGTCTCCGAGGGTTGTACCCGGAGCTCGGCAGGGATGGGTAACCTGCTATTTTTAAAAATGCTGCATGCCTGAGCAGGGTGAGGGGATTTCCAGGCCCGTGCTCTCTGCTTGGGAAGCACAGCTCCCGTCAGGCTTCTCCACTGCACTCCAGTGCCTGAAATCACCCTGGAGCCAAAGAAAACACAAGAAAATCTCAGCAAGAGGCTTAAGAGAATCCAAAACTGGACGTGGCACGTGTTGGGTCCGTGTCCAAATACCTTAAGTAGGGGGAGCGCTGGGTTAAAGGCCTTTTGGGAGCAGGCTGAGGAGACAACACAAACCCTTGAGCCTGGAGAGTAAGGCGATAAGGGAGCAGTGGGGGTTGAAGCTGAATTGTAACAGGCACTGACAGGCTGTCTCCTGCCGTCCAGCCGGGATAAGGTGCTTGGAAGCAGCTACAGCCAGAGGAGCTGCTGCTTAGGGCAGGGTGAGAGCGACCCTGGTTGGGGTCCTGCTCTTGTGGTGCCCCTCAGGGCAGCCCCAGCAGCAGCTCCTGGCGCTGGTCGGGGCTCCCCTTGCTCCCACAACAGCTTCTCCATGGGCCTTGGTCAGTGTCCCAGGACGGGTGGTGGCTTGTGCCAAGTGCGGTGCCCAGGGCAGAGCCCCCCGCCGGCAACCCGAGCCCCGGGTCCGTGCTGGTGGTTGTGTCATTGTGTTGTTCCTCCTTGTTTCCGTTTGTCTTTTAAAGAAACCACTGCCGGTGATGTTTGTGTAGCTGCAAAGCACCCATCCCCACGGCCTGCCTGTGTTTCTGTCCCACCTGGGAAGCGAGGTTGCATCAGCACATTTTGTAAAGGGTTGAGCAAAACAGCCCTTGCTGCAGGAAATGGTTTTTCCTCACAGCAGATTGCTTCACTGACAGCTCCTTCCCAGCAACAGTGGCTCCTGGAGCAGGCGCCAGGGGCTCTCCTGGGGGATTGCTCTGAGCCGGGGAGCAGCAGCTGGGCTTCTTACCACTGGGTTCCAGCCACTCTTCTGTGTGCCCGGGGATGGCTGGGACACGATGCCACCATTCCTGCTGGGATCTCCACTCCCCAGGCCCCTGGTGGGGTAGCGCCTGTTTTCTGTGGCCAGCACCGCTGCGGCTGAACCCGCAGTCTCAGCCTTAATGCCACCCTTGCACTGGGGCAGGGTGCTCCAGCTGCTCCCAGGGCTCCAGGGAACCTGTGGCCGGGGCACTCACACCCTCGCGGGGTCCCCTCAACACAGGCAGCTCATGGCCCCGGCTCTGCCACAGGGAGCTCCTGCCTGTGCAGGGGCCACTGTGCCCCAGCAGCGTCCCATGGCCTCCTGGGCAGTTGGGGCCCGTGTCCCACACCCAGGCTGGGGAGATGCCGAGCTGTGCCCTACGCTGCCTGCCCCATGTGCCTTGTCCTGAGTCAGACCTGTGGCTGCTGTTCCCACAGGGCTCAGGACCATCAATGGCCTTTCCGGGATGTGTGTGGAGCTGCTGAATGCGAGCAGCCATTGCTGCAGCCCCTCCTCACCAGCCAGAAGTGCTGCTGCTGCCACTCATTGTTTTCTTTCCCCTTCTGGAGGGATCCTGTGGCTTCCTTCCCAGACCTCGGAGCCACGGTCCAAGGCCGCTGGCTTCTACTCTCTGCAGTGTTGCTGATTCATCACTGCTGGTTAGTTAGAAAAAGGGTAATCAGCAGATTACTGAAATATAAGTTAAAATAAACAAGGTGAGCAGGAGAGCTGTGTGTGTAGCAGTGTCCCGGAGGCCTGAGCTGTGCACTGGACCAGGCTGTTCCCATCTTGTGCCCGTGGCCTGCATGGAGCGGGGCAGCTCAGTACCCGGTGCTGCCATGGTGGCTCCCGCTGGTGCCAGTCCCGCAGCCCTGCCCATGGCTGGTCCCTCCAGGGCTCCCGGCTGCTGGCCAGGCTGTTTGCCATTCCCCGACTGCCTGGGTTTTGTCCATATGCCTGTGTTGACAACTGAGCTGCTCTGAATTAATTTGGCAGAGGGTGATTCGAACAGTTGTCAAATGTTTTACTGAAATCTCAGTGGTTTATCCACCAATCTTCCTTCTGCTGCTTGGAGTTTACAATTAAATACAGCCGGGTTTGCCTGTATTTCACCTTCTACAAGCGCCTGCTTCTTAGTCCTGAGCTGCCGGGTTGGGGGCAGCCAGCGGGTCCCTGGCGCCGCACTGTCCCCTCCGTGTGCTGGGCAGGTTTCCCGTCATTGTCACAATCGCTGCTCTTCCCAATTTAGCAGGCAGCTGCTGTGTCTGTCTCACTGCTGGGGAACAAAGCTCTGCCCACCTGTGCCGTGCTGTGCTGTGCTGTGCTGTGTTGTGTTGTGCTGTGCCGTGTTGTGCCTTGCTGTGCCAGTGCAGGGGATCTGCGCTGCTTTCCTGGCCAGTGGGAAGGTTTGGTTGGTAGAGCAAAAGTTGGTCAAAGACCAGGTAAAAGCTGAGGAGGGGCAAGGTTGGAGGAGTGGGGATGAGCTTATAGCAAAGCAAGTCATGAAACACAACACGAGCCCTGCGGCATTTGGAGCTCTTTCACAGGTTTCGTACCACCCCGGTGCTGCCGGGGGCTGCCGGGCTCCTCACGCCGCTCTGGTGGGATGCTCTGGGCTGTTTTCCCTCCAGTGTCAAATGCCTCTGACTCGTTTCTTCAAACCCTGCCTCGATTTCCCACCTTGAAGGCTTCCCAGCACACAGGAGCTGGTTTCCTGTCCATCCCACAGCTGTGCCTTGTGGCGAGGGCTCAGAAGGTGCTGGGTCCCCTCCAGTATTGACAGGGCTGTGTCCTGTATGGAGGCCAGCCGACTGCCCCGGCAAGAGTTGTGCCGCTGCCTGCTGCCAGCCCTGGTGCCTGGAAGAGCAGAACACGGGGTGGGAGATCCCTGATCCACATCCCTGAGGGGCAGGCGGTGGGTTCCTGCCAAGGTGCAGGGGCCAGGGAAGGTGTGGAGCAGGGAATGTCCCAGCCCGATGCAGGGAGGTGACTGTGCCACCCACCCGGGTGCCTGGAGCCAGGGTGATGGTCGGGGGGATCCGTCATGCACGGCCTGGTATTGGGATTGGTGCTGCCGAGGGGTGAAGCCGCTGACCTGGTTTCAGTGCCTGCAGGCAAAGATGATCACCGGCTGACAGCCGCTGCGTCAGCCTCACCCAGATGAGAGCCGCAGCAGGGCTGGGAGCAGGATGCTGAGGCAGGGAACCCACAAGGATGGGCAGGGGCACTCACAGTGTGCGGTGCAGGCTGGGAAGCTCACAGGGCTGAGCATTTAGGGGCTGGAACACTGTGGGACAGCGGCACGTTCTGTGCTTTGCCAAGCAGGGTCCTGGGTGCAGCTGGAGGAAGCGATCCCGACCCACGTGGGGCAAGCAGCAGACACGGGAGTGTGTGCAGGAATGTTGTTTCTGTCTGGAGCCCTGGAGCCGCAGTGATGGGGCTTCCAAGTTGCTGACGCACACAGAGCTGCTCCGTGTGCCTCTCTGGTCCTGCTGCTGCACAAGCGTCCACGTGCTCAGGACACTGTGCCCTGTGCTGGGATGGTGCTGGCCGGGGCAGCCGGTGTGCTGACAGCAGACCCACTCCCTGGGCTTGGGGTGCTGCAGGGCCCATGGGATGGCAGCAGGGCCAGGCCTGGGGCTCGTGCCGGTGTCTGGCTCTGCTGCAGCAGCCGGGGCACAGGCACGTTGTGTGGCGGCTGCCAGGCCCGAGCAGCCCCTGCCCTCGGCACGAGCCACAGTGGCCGTTGGCAGCACTTCGCTCTTCCTGACCTGGTGCTGTCTCACCCACACAAGACGCTGACTCTGCCCTGCTCTGCTTCCCCTTCCTGCCGCGCTCCCTGGGGCAGGTGTGAGGTAGCGGCTGTGGCAGCCGGGTGTCCCTGCGCCGCTGTCCTCAGCTCTCCTCTCCCCTTGGCCGCTGCCACGGTGCATCCCAGGGCTGAGCCGCCAGAGCCCCCCCTGCTCGCCAGTGCTGGGGAAGAGGAGCTGGGGAGCAGCTTGGCTCTGGGGGTCCCTGGTTCCATCCCGTCCCCACTGACCTAGCTGCTGGCCTGGCTGGAGATCTGTAACCATACAGAGGTGCCACCGTGTCTGGTCAGGCCCTGCTGCAGGCAGCGCTACTGCCTCTCCAGCAGCGATCCTGGCTCCAGGCGGGTCCCAGGCCAGTTTCTCACGGGGGTCTCCCGGCAGTGGACACTGGTGTGAGGGTGGCTACGAGTAAAGCTTTGGGAAGGGGCTGCGGTGGCTGTTCCTTCCCCTTTTGGCAGTGGCGGTGGTGACGGGCAGCCTCGTGGCTCAGCAGCAGCTGGGATGGATGGTATCTGTGTGGGTTTTTCCATGTCACTCGTCCTTACAGGGGCTCTGGGTGTAAACGGTGCCTCTGGGTGGATGCGGGCTAGGCTGGGATGCTCCTGCGGTCCCTGACAACCAGAAGTCCCCTCGTGCTGCTGTACTGCCCATGCTCACTGCTGCCCTCCTCTCCCATCAGCGGCAGCAGCTGTCCTGAGCATCCGTCCGCGTGTGCCCGTGTCAAGGAACCGACGCCCTGCCCCAGCTCCCTGTAGCCTAGGTGTTCTCTTTCCAGCAGCACTGAGCCCATCCCTATGGACTTCCCCTGTCCTGCTCTGGGGCCGCTGCTGCGGGCAGACATGGGGGTTTCCTGCTGCCCCGGCCCTGCCCCTGCTCCCTGTGGAGCCTCCAGAGTCATCAGAAAATCCCTGGGCTGGTGCCAGGAGGAAGCTGGCGATCAGGACTGTGAGTCAGTGGGAGAGGCTGGGCCAGGGGAACAGCAGCTCCCGGCTCCAAAACGAGCTGGGCCATTGTCCTGAGCACCCCAGAGCTGTGCATCCAGTGCTGGAGGGGGCCAGGCAAGCGCGGGCTGCGGGGCAGTCTTGGCTCCTCCTGCCATTGCTTGTGCCTGCTCTCCTCAGAGCCCTGTCCCTGCCAGCACTGCTCTGCTGGGCCATGGCCCTGCCCTCGGGGTGCCGCAGGCAGTGCAGTGCGGTGCAGGCTGTGCCATGGCAGCAAGCCCAGGCTGTGGGAGCTGCGGCTCCTGCATGCAGTAGAAATGAGCAATGGGAATAGCATGGGAAAAGCCCAGTGATCTGCCACGGCACCAGGGAGGTCCTGGGCAGCGAGGACGGGGAGCTGCTGCCTCCTGCCTTGCCAAGAGCTGGGCCAGGCATAGGGGAGAGGGTGCCAGGCTGGACCACGCAGAAGGGGGCTGGCTGTGGGGGTCCCTGTCCTGTGTTCCACCAGGAGCAGGTCGGGCTGGATGTGTTTGTCACGCCGGGACAGGGCACAGCAGCTGCTTGTGGAGCAACTTCCTGCGCCTGGGAGCCAGGGCTGCGCTTGCAGGGCTGTGGTGGGGAGTGAGGCAACCCCACAAGTTCCCAGCACCGCTTCTTCCCGGTGCTGTCTGTGAGCTCCTGGCACCCAACCACCTGTGGTCCTGGTGCTGTGTCTGACCAGCACCGGTGTCCACCGCTCGTCACTGGGCAGTGAGGGGGTCTGGGGCAGAGCCTGTGCCCAGGGTGAGCCCTTCCATGAGCCCCCCAGCCCTGCATGGGTGATGCTCCCCCAGGGATGAGCCTCTCTCCTCTTGCCATGCCCCAGCCGTGCTGGGCACTGGTGAAACCTGTTCCTACACTGTGCCTGTGCTGTGCTGTGCCAGGAGCAGTTTGCTCCATTCATCCCGAGCCGGGGTGATGTGAGGAGGTGGTGGCTGCAGTGGCATAGCACTGGGCCTTGGGAAGCACAGGGCACTGACATCAATGTGGCAGCCCGGGGAGATCATCCTCGTGAGGCACCGTCAACGAGAGCTGGGGAGGGGGCACCCACCCCAAGACCTGCACCTCAGGGAACGTCACTGGGCTGCATCCCCCTCCTGCATGCTGCTGACACTGCGCCTTCCTCCCCACTCTGCCATCTGTTTTCCCTTGCTCCTCATCCCTGTTTGCTTTCCCCTTCACCACTCCTATTCCCACAAGCATCGGCACTTTGAGAGAAGCAGGAAAACACCATCCCATGGTGAGGTTTGTATTGTGCTGGGTGGGAATCTGCATCAACAGTGCCCTGCAGAGCAGCCAGCAGTGAGGATTGGGCACCCCTGTGCACCCAGGGCATGGAGATGCTCCCAAGCATGCGCTGCGCAGCCCCACAGGGCTCTGCCAGGTGGTTGCTGGATTAGAGGCATCTATAGGGTGATGAGCCACAGGGATCACCTGTGCAGGGAACGCTCTGCCCCACTGGGGTGATGCAGCCACAGCAGGGAGCAGGGTTTATGGGGATGGGCTTTGCGTCCCAGTCAGGGCCTGAGCTCTGGTGTGCAGCTCCTGGGAAGGTGACTGCAGGCACAGGGCTCTGGGCAGCGGATATCCTTCCCTGATACCCACCCAGGTCCTGGCAGGTATGGCTCTGACTACATCAGCCCTCGGCCAGCTGAGCTCAGCATCAGTCAGCCCATGTGGTGACATGGCTGCAAGGTCCTGAGCACTTGGCCAGTCTCTGGCCTCCATGACCCACTGCTGTCCCCACTGCCACCATGGCCTTCAGCAGGGCAATAATGGCAGCCCCAGGACCGCTGTGCTGTGCCCCGTCATCCCTCCCTCGCACCGTCCTCAGGCTGCGCACGGTGCAGGACTGAGCGTGTTTTGTAAACAAGGTGATGAAACAGTTAAAGGCCATGAACAGAGGAGCCTGAGTGTGCGTTTCGTCACCGTGGGAAGGGAGCGTGAGTCGAGGGGTCTGAGGGTGACTCACTGCCCTCCCCGACCATAAATAGGAGCGGGAGCCGGCACCGGCACAGCCAGCGCCCTCCTGCCACCGTGCACCATGGCCCCCGTGCTCCTGGCGCCGCTGGCCCTGGGGCTGTTTGCCATCTCCTGCTGCGCGGCCCCGCTGCAGAGCAAGCCGCAGGCGGTGGTCACCTTCCCGGGGGAGCTGCTCAGCGGCTTGTCCGACCTGGAGCTGGCAGAGGTGAGGGGAGCGCGGCCCCGCCGCCCCCTCCCAGCACCCCTAGGACCCCGCGGGGCTCCGAGCAGTGGCGGGTGCTCCTGGGAGGGGGTTGGACACCCGGGTGCGCGGTGCCTGGGATGCCTGAGCCCCTCCCGCTGCGCTCAGCCCCTGCCTTTTCCCCGCAGAGCTACCTGCTGCGGTTCGGCTACACCACGGCGGCGGAGGCGCGCACAGGCACCAAGAGCGTGTCCCTGTCCAAGGCGCTGCGCAAGATGCAGAAGAAGCTGGGCCTGGAGCAGACGGGAGAGCTGGATGCCGCCACGCTGGAGGCCATGCGAGCCCCTCGCTGTGGTGTCCCCGACGTCGGAACCTTCCTCACCTTCGAGGGGGACCTCAAGTGGGACCACACAGACCTGACGTACCGGTGAGTCTGCCCCGGGAGATGAAGCATTGTGCCCACAGGGCGATGGCTCCCTCTGCACACCCGAAGCAGGGTCACTCCTGCACCAGGAACCAGGACCTGACAGTGCTGATGCCCTGCTCCCCGCCAGGGTGATGAATTACTCCCCTGACCTGGACCATGCTGTGATTGATGATGCCTTCAAGAGGGCGTTCAAAGTGTGGAGTGACGTGACCCCTCTCAGCTTCACCCAGATATACAGCGGCGAGGCGGACATCATGATCATGTTCGGCAGCCGAGGTGACATTTCGTGGGCAGGCAGGGAGCTGGGAGATGGCTCAGCCATGGGGAAGGGGCCAGTGATGTCCCTACCCATGGAATCATCACCCCACACTATGTCTGGGATCCCTCTGCCCCTTCATGTGCCAACAGGGCACGTGTGGGCATGTGGGGCATGTACTTAGGGGTTCATGCCCACACCAGGGGCACAGGGTCTTGTTGATTGGAGCCAGCTCTGAGGGTGCTTGTCTCCACAGAGCATGGGGACGGGTACCCCTTTGATGGCAAGGATGGGCTCTTGGCTCACGCCTTTCCCCCTGGCCGCGGCATCCAGGGTGATGCCCACTTTGATGACGACGAGTTCTGGACGCTGGGAACAGGCTTAGGTAAGGGCAGAGCGTGGCGGGTCACGGGGGGCTGATGACACCTGCCCAGCCCCATCATTGAGCCGCCCCTCTCCGAGCAGTGGTGAAAACTCGCCACGGGAATGCCAACGGGGCCGAATGCCACTTCCCCTTCGTCTTCGAGGGCCACTCCTACTCGCGGTGCATCACAGAGGGGCGCACGGACGGGCTGCCCTGGTGTGCCACCACCGCCAGCTACGACCGTGACAAGAGATATGGCTTCTGCCCCAGCGAGCGTGAGTAGCCACGGCTGCAGCCCCTGCCCGGCCCTACTGGAGCCCAGCGCCGTCCTCACCCCTCCTCACCCCACAGTCCTCTACACCAACGGCGGCAACAGTGACGGGGCTCCCTGCGTCTTCCCCTTTGTCTTTGACGGCACCTCCTACAATGCCTGCACCACAGATGGGCGCTCCGACGGCTACCGCTGGTGTGCCACCACCAGCAACTTCGACCAGGACAAGAAATACGGCTTCTGCCCCAACCGAGGTGCGAAGGGACAGGGTGCAGAGGGAGCTGGTCCCTGGGCACAGGATGGGCACCAAAGGGGTCTTGGGGCTGTCCCATGGCCTGGCCAGTGTGGCTGGGATCTGGGGCCAGCCTCAGTGACACTGCTACACTGCAGACACGGCAGTGATCGGCGGCAACTCCCAGGGGGATCCATGTGTGTTCCCCTTCACCTTCCTGGGGCAGTCCTACAGTGCGTGCACCAGCCAGGGCCGGCAGGACGGCAAGCTGTGGTGTGCCACCACCAGCAACTATGACACCGACAAGAAGTGGGGCTTCTGCCCTGACAGAGGTACTGTGCTGGCATGGGGTCATGGTCCCTGGCTGGTGTGTTGTGTTTCACACCACCAGACACTAAGGCCAGTGCTTTCCCCCAGGTTACAGCATCTTCCTGGTGGCTGCTCATGAGTTTGGGCACTCGCTGGGGCTGGATCACTCCAGTGTGCGTGAGGCCCTGATGTACCCCATGTACAGCTACGTCCAGGACTTCCAGCTGGACCCGGATGATGTCCGAGGCATCCAGTACCTCTATGGTGAGTAGCTGTGGTGCAGCATGAGTGCTGGGGCCCCACAGTGCTGGGCTGGCCCCAGCCTCACTCGCTCCCCTGTATTGGCTCAGGTCATGGCTCTGGCCCTGAGCCCACTGCCCCTGTGCCCGCACCCACCGAGGAGCCCCAGCCCCTGCCCACGGAGGCCGGCAGCACCTCCACTACTGAGGAGGAAGAGGAGGAGACACCAGAGCCCACAGCTGAGCCCATTCCTGTGGACCCCAGCCAAGATGCTTGTGTGAAAAAGAACTTTGATGCTATCACAGAGATCAATGGGGAGCTGCATTTCTTCAAGGATGGGTGAGCAGCTGTGCCTGGCACCTCCTGCTGTGGTGTGTGCCGTGGTGATGGAGGGGTATGGGAGAACACAGGGCTGTGCCAGGACACGGCTATCAGGATGGCTGACCTTCCCCACCAGGAAATACTGGACCCTCTCATCCTTCTGGGATTCGGGCATCCAGGGCGCCTTCTCCGTTGCGGATGCCTGGCCCGGCCTCCCAGCTGTCATCGACGCTGCTTTCCAGGACGTGCTCACCAAGAGGGTCTTCTTCTTCTCCGGTGAGCTCCACCCCTGCTGCCTTTGCTCCCGGTGCTGCTGGCACTATGAGGAGCCTAGTGCCACGCTGGTATCATGGGGCCGGCTGACACCTGTGCTCTCCCCTCTGTAGGTCGGCAGTTCTGGGTGTTCTCTGGCAAAAGCGTGCTGGGCCCCCGGGGCATTGAGAAGCTGGGCATCGGCAAGGAAACCGGGCGCATCTCGGGGGCTCTGCAGCGGGGCCGTGGCAAAGTGCTGCTCTTCAGCGGGGAGAGTTACTGGAGGTGAGCAGGTTTGATGGTGGCAGCGGTGCTCACCGACTGCCCCGGAGAGGGGCTGGGATGGGGCCTCCAGGCACCCCTAAGCACGGCTCTGCTCTCCTCATAGGCTGGACGTGAAGGTGCAGAGGGTGGACAAGGGCTACCCCCGTGCCACCGATGACGTCTTCACTGGCATTCCCCTTGATGCACACAACGTCTTCCTCTACCAAGGTGAGCTGGGACCTGGTGGGTGGGACAGGGGTGGTCACCCCGAGGCTGCCATCAGCCTCCCATGGGCAGGGGCTACATCACCTGGGTGCTGAGCTTGGGATGCTCACAGCTCTGGGAAAGGGCCCAGTAGCAGGAAGTGCTGTCAGCCCAGTGGGTCCCTATGGTGGGGGTGGCCGGGGCCCAGCAAGGGCTCTGTGCCAGCAGCAGATTCCTGTGCCCAAAGCACATGGGTGGCCACTGGGTTGGGTACTCGCAGGTCTGGCCTCCCACTGACCCTGCTTTCCCTCCTTGCCCAGACAAGTACTACTTCTGCCGCGGCAGCTTCTACTGGAGGATGACGCCGCGCTACCAGGTGGACCGGGTGGGCTATGTCAAGTACGATATCCTGCAGTGCCCCCAGCACTGAGGGCCCGACCAGACGCCTGTGGCTGGTGCGCTGCTCTCTCCCCACTGCTCTCAACTTGCAGCCTCATCCCTGGGGCATGGGGCGCAGCCCCAGCTGAGGTGGGGGCTCTGCTGTTGCCCAGCAGGAGGGGGCCAGGAGTCCCGGGGTTGTCCCTCGGGAGCTGCCTGGCCAGTGGAACCCCAGCTGAGGAGCAGGACTCTCGTTGTGCCAGCCCTGCCAGTGCCTGCAGGGGTGTTTGCCTGGTGCAAACCATGCACGGATTTCAATGACTTTGTCTCTTTCCTGAGTCAGCCGGGCCGGGATCCACTGGGAGCTGGCACCCAAGGACTCGGCCAGGGCAGGGCTTGGGGCTCTGCCTCGCTCCTGCCCACTCTGCCCACCTCCATCTGTCCATTTTTAATAAAGACAATCCTTTGGACATGGCCTCTAAGTGCTCTGTAACTGGCTGCGGTGTGGGCAGCCCCCACGGTGGGAAGCCCCACAGCATGGTGAAACCCCCAAGGTGCGGGGTCGGGGGCATCGTCCTCCTGGGCTGTGGGATTCCAGCGCTCAGGGAGAAGGGGTGCTGGGTGGGCAGACTGCAGCCAAACCACCCTTCTGCTGAGGGCTCTGGGATCCGTAAGGGACACTGGATACCAGCAGGGAGGATGTCCCAACATCCCCACCACCTGCACCACACAAGGCCCCTCCCTGCATCTCCCCCCTCCAGAGCCCCTTCTGCCTCTCTCCCCCTGAACTCTGCCAGACCCCGGCCCGCCTCTACGTTCCCGGCTCTCCATGTGCGGTGTCTGATGGGCGTTTGTCACTGGCCGGGAGGCGGCGTGCGGCCGGACCCCCCACCGCTGCTGCCTGGACACCCCCCACCTTCGGAGCCACCCAGACCTGGCCCACCCCGGCTGGACCCAGCGGAGGCCAGGGCCGGTTCATGGCCGGGGTGCCCGGGGCCGTGGCAGGGTGAGGCGGCCGCAGCCCTGGGGCTATAATTAGCTGTAATTAGCGGCCCTGGCTCCGCGCAGGGCGGGGGTAGAGCGCGTCCCCCTCCTGTCCCGCCGGGGTCCAGACCCACAACAGCTCCGTGCACGGCAGCTGCGGGCGGCTCGCTGCCCGTCCCGTCGAGCTGGGCCGAGCCGAGCCGAGCCGGGCTGAGCTTTGCTGCGCTGTGCCGATCCGTGTCAGCCCCGTAGCCGCGGGGCGGCGCGGCGGGCGGTGCCTCGGGCACTAGGACCCCGGTCAGCGCCCGCCGGGGCCGCGCTCGGCGGCCGCCGGGTCCCAGAACCACTTGTGGAGGCGGCGAGGCCATGAGCCGGAGGTTCACCGTCACCGCGCTGCCCCGCCACGGCCCCGCTCCCGGCCGCGGCCCCGACCGCGCATCCGGCGGCGGCGACCGCCAGCCCGGCCGCGACGGTGGAGGTGAGGGCCGGGCAGGGGCGGCGGGGCCGGCGGAGGGGGCATGTCCGTAGGGGAGAGCTCGTGGGGCACAGCCTGTGGGGAACGGCGTGGGGCAGGGTCCGTGGGTCGGGTCCGCGGGGCGGGGACGGGACGCCGGGGCACCGTGGGGGCGTGCAGGGCAGCCCGGGGCTGGCAGTCGGTCGGCCGGGCCCCTCGGAGGTCGTGGGGACCCTCTGAGAGAGGCTGTCGTGGAGCTGCAGGACTCAGGATCCGGAGGGAGCAGGGCGGGGAGCATGTCCTGGTAGCCCGGGCAGGCCTCCTTGTACACGGCCTCTTTCCCAGGGCTGCCACCACTCCCCGGGGCGCTCCCCTGCCCTGTCACTATCCCGGGGGTCTGTTGGAGTGAGAGGCAGGACCGACAGTGGGATCACAGCTGGCTCGCAGAGACATGGCTGCAAGGTGCGAGGCTGCGTGCCCCTCCTTGTCAAGCTGAGCTGGTGTAAGAATGTGGGGAGGGTGGTGGTGGTGGTGGTGGCGGTGACCCATGGGGCTGCAGTGGGTATGGGGGCTGTCAGGCCGTCGTCCTGTGGTGCCCAGGGGACGTGGTGGCAGGGCTGTGCTGTTACCAGAGGCATACTGATCCCAGACACCCGGCCGACGGCAGCACTGCTCTGCGCAGAGCTGTGACCTTGCACCCTTGGCGAAGGGCACGGGTGGGAGGTAGCGAGCAGCTGGATGGGGCTGCAGAGTCCAGGCTGGGCTGTGCCCCCGTGTGTGGTGCAGGGCTGCGTGTCACCCCACGGCATCCTGGGGCAGCTGGGCCTGGCCCGTGGGCTGCACTGGGGCAGAGCAGCCCCTTCTGAGCTGGAGCCACATCTGGAACATCTGGAACCCGAGCTGGAACCCGTGACCCTCCTGGAGCAGTCAGCAGCTGGGTGGCTGATGTGTTTGTGGGGAGCTGTGCGCAGAGCGAGGCTGGCTGGGGGTGCTGGGGTGGGCTATACTGCAGGGGCTGTGGCAGGAATGGTGTCCCTATGGCCGAACTCTGACCTTGTCCCCTCGCAGAGCACTGTGGTGGCCCAGCCCTTACAGCAGGTGCCTGCACTAACCCTGCACCGCCACTTAGCCACAGTGTGGTGCGGACCGTGCCCCGGGGGTCAGGCAGCAGGTGGAGGAGTCCTGAAGCTGCCCCGATTCATGCCCCATGTTGCTGTGGGTGCAGCCTCGGGGGCGATGGTTGAGTGACTGCCATGGGGCTGTATCTGCAGGTCTGCCTGTGCGGCGATGGGGATGGACCGAGCCGCAGACGCGTGCCCCGTGCCGCCTGTCCTGCGCCAGGTCACGCTGGGCTGGTAGCAGCTGGGGTGGCGGAGGGGCGGGGTGGGGGCTGCAGCCGGCCGCGGGGCTCGGTGCCGGGGTGGGGGCTCTGCCCGCGGGCTGGAGCCGCGCTCTGCCCGGGGACAGCGCTGGGGAATTCAGCCCGGTGAGGGCCCGGAGCTGCCGCCGGTGCCGGGGGGGCGCTGCGGGGGGGGCGGGACGGGGTCGCGCGCGGTCTCGCTGCCGCCAGGGAGCGCTGCCGGGACGGGAGAGGGCAGCCTCTGGCGCGGGTGTGCCCCACCCCCTGGCCCCGCCCCTCTCATCCCCGCCCTGTCATGCCACGCCCTTGGCCCCGCCCCTCAGGGGTCCTCCCGGCCTCCCTCCGCCAGCTCCCGCGCTCTGGCCCTGCGGCGGCCGCCCTGGCTGGGGAAGGGGGCACCGGAACATCCCCGGAGAGGAGCCCCCTCCGCCGTGTCCCGAGGCAGCCTGGCTCGGCGGCAGTCGCCATGGCAACCGGCCGGTTAAGGAGCCTCTCTGGTTCCCATGGAAACCGGGCCCGCTGTCATCCCTGTCGGCGGTGCCTGGTGCTGGGGGGGTCCAGCCGCCCTCCCGGACTCGCCGTAGGGCTGTCAGCTGTGTGGGGCAGCGGTGCTGGGGGTAGCTCCGCGCGGGAGGGGGCCACTGGGGAGCCCTACTGCAGGGGGGCCACTACCCCAGGAGGGCTGGGGTGTGTGTGGGGGGCAGGCTCTGTGGGGCTCTGCGGGAGGGGGATCCAGCCCCCCCTTCCCACCGCACCCCTCTGCTCCCGGGGTCCCTGGCCAGCCCAAGCCCCAGTTGCCACCTGCAGCACGTTCTCAAGGCCTCTCCGTGCCACCGAACCTGCTGCAGGGTGCTCCGGTGGGGTGCCAGGGCCAGGGGTGGCTGCACAGGCTGTGGTGCCCGGGCGGGGAGTGTGTGGGACACAGGACACCCCAGTGCCTTGGTCAGCTGCGCTCCGGTGCCGGACCGTTGGTAACAGCCACTCCTCGACCGGCACAGATCCCACAGGCCCTCACTCGGCTGCCGCCGCTGGCACGTCGCTGCTCAAGAGCTCCTTGGCAGCTCTGAGCAGCAGCGGGGGCCAGTGGCTGATCGCTCCCAAGGCTGATCCCTGTGATGGCTCCCGCTGCCTCTGCACTGCTGCTGGCGGCGCATCTGGCCCGTGCCAGCTGTGTGTGATGCAGGGCTCTCATGATGCAGAAGCTCACAGCCTCCTGCCCTGCCCCACAACCACCCTTCTGCTCTTGACCTTGGACAGCTTCACTGGCTCCTGGCTCCCCGTGGCTCTGTGTCACCTTCAGGCTCTGTTATTGCCCTGTTGCTGGCAGCAGCGCCCTGACCTGTCGGGATGGGGATGAGCAAGATCACTCCGTCATGCTGAGGTGCTGCAGAATAGGCAGCCCATGGTGTCATGGGGTATCAGGACATTGGTGCGGGACACATCATGATGCAAACCTTCTAATCTTCTGGAATAGCCCCACTGCCCCTGTCCTCTTGGGGGTCTCTTCTGGCCTTGTGCCCTTGAGCCCCTGCTGCTGGGACTGCCATCCAGGCAGGGTGAGGGTCAGGCAGGCTGTGATGGTGCCCAGGGATTGCTGCAGGAGTGCAGCATGGGCATCTCTGCAGCATGGTGGCCCTCACCTCCTCATCACGCTGCTGCCAGGCTGCCCGCTCTGCCCTTAGGAGGTTTCCCAGCGCCACTGGCGTGTGTCGTGCTCCTGAGAGGTTTAACCGCTGCTGGCATCAGGATGAGCAAGGGCTGTGTGCCGGCTGCAAGGGAAGGGCTGAGGGGATGGATCCCCCATCTGGGCCCTGTGTGCCACAGGGGATGCAGGGGGGTCTAGGACGTGCTCAGGTGGCTCTGTGAGGTCTGCAGTTGCACAGTTTTCAGGGATGCTCCATGTCCCAGACCAGCTCTGGCTTCTGGAGTCTTGCGTAGCTCAGCAGTCTCCATCCTGGGGGGGTGCAGAGGCATCACAGGGAGTTGGTCCAGCTCTGCTGTGCCAACCCTTTGGCCCGGCAGAGGAGCTGTGCAGCTCTCCTTTGTCATTCCTGGGCATCCTCTTGCAGTTAAGTGGGGCACTGATGCTGTGCCTGGCCCCATGCCAGAATCCAGCCTGCACCCGGGTGTGGGGGCCACTTGCAGCTTATTCGCCCCCCCTCCATGCCCAGGGAAAGCCAGCTGCCGCCCACCATTGCCAGCTCCTCTGCCTCTGCACTGCTGCAGCGCCACTGCTAGACCCCTTTTCCCTCAGCCTGGGAGCTGTGGAGTGCTAGGAAAGGGGTCTGGCACTGGCACTGCAGGCAGCACAAGGGCCATGGGTGCTGCGCAAGCCATGTTCAGCCTCTCCACTCCTGGAGCACTGGGGCCATATACCCCAGCCCAGGGTATCATGCTCATGGGCCAGGGTCAGGTCAGTTCTGTGCTGGGAGGGTTGAGCCCCCTCGGTCTGGCTCTGCCCTGGGGACACCTTCCATGTGCCCCACTGTGCCTGTGGGACCCTGTGTGTGAGATAAGGAAATGCAATTGATAGCATAGCCCCCCGTGCTGCTGGCAAATCCCAGCCCCTGAAATGGAGCCATAATCCAGGGATTAGGGGATTAGTGATCTTTCACGTGCTCCCTGCCCCCCATCTGTTTTAGCAGGAAAATCCCTCTTGTGCTGAGCCCACGCGCTGCAGCCTGCTGCGCAAAACCACCCTCTTGGTGCTCAGCACTCTCTGTGGCCCCCACGCAGCCCCCAGCCCACTGCTCTCCACGTGTGCATGAACTCTGCAGACCCCCAGGAAACACCATTGCTCTGCCTGCTGTGTCCTGCCTGCAGCCCTGCCTGCTCAGGCAGCATGCTTGGGGGTCAGTCCCATTACTTGAGAAGAGGCAGCCCCTTGCTCTGGCAATGTCTCCTGCTCAAGGCCAAGGGACAAGGGGGCAAAGGGATGGTACTGCTGTGGCTGGGCAGGGTCAGCCCCACAGTGAGTCCTGGGCTGGGAGGGAGTCTAGGGGCTGGGCGAGGGCAGGAGTAGCTCCTGAGCTGCCCACCCTGCTTGTGGCCATCCCATGGCCCTTGCCATGGAGCTGGAGTTGTGCTGGTGTGGCTCCTGCTCCCAGGGGATGCTGGGTCTGGGGATCCCGGCTGCAGCAGCCAGGGCAGGGCTGGGACTTCTGGTGGGGCCCGATTCCTCCTGCCCCAAGGTAGGAGGTGAGGGCCGGGAGCCTCTGCGCTGCAGAGCAGCTGGCCCCGTACCAGGAGAAAGTAAACAATTAATTACAGCCGTCAAGAAGTAACTAACGCCAGCAGGCTGTCATGATCTCAGCGCGCCTGAGGAGATGTTGGGAGCAGCAGCCAGCTCCAGCGCTGGGATCCTCCCGGATTAGTAGGAGAGAGTAGGGGAGGTTGTGAGCGGCCCTGCGGGGTCCTACCAGCAGCCCCCAGACCAAAGGTGGCCTCAAGACTCGCGGCCCTGCTGAGGATGGGCTCAGCAGGACCTGGGCAGTCTCTCCCTTCACAACCTTCCTCCAGGGTCAGCCCCGGACCTGCCGTGCTGCAGGTCGGGAGAGCAGGGGTGTTAATGGACACTCTGTGACCTCAGCCCCCTCCTGGGGACCCCGGGCATCAGCCCAAGCCAGCTCCCGTCTGCGGGCAGCGTTCCCAACACTGCAGGGTGCTGATGCCCGGCTGGGCAAAGCGGGGTCGGCAGCCTCGGCCCTGCTGCTGGGTGGTCTACATACCCGTGCTCCCAGGGTGCCCTTGGATACTGGGGGCCTCAGGCCGGTCCGACTGCTGAGGCAGTTGCTTGGTCCCCGGCCGGGGCCATACTGCCTGCGGTGGTGTCCTCAGCGCGGCTGCCCCACCCGGGAGCTGCGGGCAGGGTCTCTCCCGGGTCCCTGGGGATGCGCAGGGTCTGTCCCGCTGCTCCCCCCGAGCCGGTGCCGGTCCCGGACCTGCGCCGGGGGCCGGTGAGGGCTGGGGGTGCGGGGCTGTCTCTCAGCGCTGCCGTGCCCCAATTCTTCCCCCAACCCCCCGCGTGGTGCAGCCGGGGGGCGGCCCCGCTCCGCGCCCTCCCCCGTTCGCCGCTGCTCCCCTCCCCGCGGCGGCGGGGGCAATGCCTTTCGCATACGTGATGAAGTGAGCGGCCGGGCTGAGCCGTGAGCCCGGGCGCCTCCGCACTGCAGCCCCCTCCCACCCGCGGCGGCGGGGGGCGGCGCGGGGACGCGGCTGGCTGCGGAGCGCGGAGCTCGCAGCTCCCGGGCAGCGGCGGGCAGCCGGCGCCATGCTGAACAATCTGGCCGACTGCGAGGACGGCGACGGTGGCGCCAGCCAAGGTGAGGCACCGGCATCGGGGCTGCCCGGGGCGGCCGCCCCTGCCGGGCGGGTGGCGGAGGCAACGCGGAGCCGGGAGCCGCGGAGGCTGGGGGAGGCCGGGCAGCACCGGCACTAGTGCTGGCCGCGACGATGGCTCATGGTCCGCGGCCCCGCGGGGCTGCGGTGGACGGTGCGGAGCTGCTCCCGCTCCCGGCTTCTCCGCGCAGCCCCGGCCCCGCTCCCGCCGTTGCGGCAGCCCCGGGCAACGGCAGCGCGGCTGGAGCGGTGGGGCTGAGCCGTGTCCGGGGCGCACCGGGGAGCCTCCTCCCGGGCCGGGGCTACGAACTGTGCCGCGGGCACGGACCCCTGACACCTCCCGGACAGCTTCCGGCTGCCGCTGCAGTGGCCCGCTCCCACCCACCCGGTACCCTCGCAGGGGTCCCCACACTTAACCTCCTCCCCACCGTCCCCCCCCTCGACTGCTACCCAGCCATCCCTGGCTACCTCCTCCCCATCCCTTCCTCCCGCCTCCCACATCCCCGTTGCTGCCCCCCCAACCCTCGCTTCTGCCGCCCCCCATCTCCGGCTGCCGCCCCCCCATCCTTCCCTCCCGCTTCCCTCACCCTCGCTGCCGCCCCCCATCTCCGGCAGCCGCCCCTCATCTCCTGTACAGCCCCATCCCCGGCAGTCCCCTCATCACCGGTACCCCCGTTCCTGCCTCCCCTCCCGCATCCTTCGTCCCCCGGGGACGCTGCCGCTGTCCGTGGTGCTGAAGCGGCCGCCCGGGCCTTCTGCCGGGCCCGGCAGGAGCCGTTTGGACCGGGGCCGCGGCGGTGCCGAGCTGAGCCGTGCCAAGACGAGCCGAGCCTTGTGCTGAGCCGAGCCGGTCCCGTCGGTCCAGCCCGAGGCGTGCCGGGCGTGCTGCAGCCCGGCGCAGTGCAGGCAGGCTGGGGCCTGCGACCTGCAGGCGGGGGTCCGGAGCTTCAGCCCCGCAGTCTGTGCAGCTGCCGGGCCCGGGCAGTGGCCCATTGGCCGCTGGCTCTTTGGCCGGAGCTCCTTGCGGGGCCGTGCAGCTCCCTTTCCTGCAGGTGCTCTGTGGAGCACAGGGATGGTTTGGAGCTAGGGAAATGCAGTGGTGTGCCCAAGGGGACCCGTAGTGTCTCTGGTACCCCAACCCCACACCAGGTCCCCTCGTGGGATCCACTGAACACCCCAGCTAGGAGGGGACTTCCAGGAGCGGACGGCCGGCTCTGGCAGCTGCTGCAGAAGTCCCTGCTGCCTGCAGTGAGGCTTTGGGCACGTCTGTGATGAGGGTTTTAGTGTTCGCTCTGCTCCACTGACCTGAGCCTGTTTATTTGCTTGTTTATTCATGGCACTCAAGGTCAGGGCTTGCGGGAGTTTTCTGGGAGCACCTTGCTGGGTTGGGGGGAGCCGCACTGACCGCCAGCTGTGCCCTTCCCTGAGCTCTCTCCCTCCCCTTGCCCTCTACAGCACCAGGATCTATCCTGCTCACTATTTCCATCGCAGCAGTGGCGGTAGGCGTTTGCCATGCTGGGGTCTGGCAGGAGGGCTGGACTTGGTGCTACTACAGATGGACCAGGCAGTCTGTCCCTGGAGCTGGGCCTGGTGAGATGGTGTCCTGTGGGCTGGCAGGAGCAGGGCTGGAGGCGCCGGGGCCCTGGGGCTTGGGGTAGGATCAGCGGGGAGTGGTAGGGCAGAGCCCCCTGCACCTATGGTGAGGGCGGCTGCTGCAGGGGTGTGGGGTCACCCCCCCATGCCAAGGATTGCACTGAGCTCCCTGTGCAGGGTCTGTTTGCAGGGAACATGGATGACTGGAGGGGGT
>JBCJKH010053019.1:7441-18316 GCA_039877255.1 Loriculus beryllinus | reverse complement strand
TGTTGAGGACACCAGAACTGCACACAATACTCCAGGTGAGGTCTCACGAGAGCAGAGCAGAGGGGCAGGATCACCTCTTTTGACCTGCTGGTCATGCTCCTTTTGATGCAGCCCAGGATACGGTTGGATTTCTGGGCTGCAAGCACACACTGAAGTTGGCTTGTGTTCATTTCTCATCAACCAACATGGGACCATCAGAAATTTTACAAAGGGTAGGATGTATTTAAGAAATAATGGTCATTATTAAATTAATGTACTAGCAAATAAATTTTTTTTTTTTTTGTTAACAATGACAAATTTTAAATGGTTCTTTTATTGCAGAACATAATTTCTTGTAAAATACTCGAAATGGCTTATTAAGCATCAGGCTCCTAGAGTTTCCTTCTATTACCTCTACATTTGTCCCTTTGGAACCTAAAAGTGCAACTTATATTATAGTTATTTAGTGAATTTCACTTAAAGTATCAAATTTTTGAAAGATCTTACGTTTATTCTATTGCATAGATATTACATGACTGCTTCTCTTATTTTACAGGCATGGGCACTACACTCTTTGTCACGGATAGTAGATTTAGCTGGCCCCTTGTATCACGTGCATGTGGAACCTACCTTATCTCTTGTTCTCATGTTGCTGTTGACTGTGCCTCCTGCTTATGCTGAAGTCCACCAAAGCCTTGGTCGCTGTTTAAATGCACTTATTACAACGCTGGGCCCTGAGTTACAAGGTACACAACATGCAATTGTGTCAGCTTTGTTTGGTTTAGCAACCAAATTGCTAAACATTGTTTGAATGTGTAATTCAAATTTTACCAACAAATAAGTGCATGCTAAGTGTTTTTTCTCATTGTAAGACAGTATTTCATAGGCCGTGAGTTTATGCTATCAAGATGACCTGACTGCAAGTTTTCCAAAAATAGTGTTTCTCTTTGACCTTTAACTGATTCTTCAAGCCTTGCCTTGGGCTGAAAATTAATACATTTAGCATGAAACAGAAGGTATTAATATTTCAAGAGTTAGGAGCCAGTCTGTGTCTTAGTTATGATGTAGACATTTAAAATATTCATCTAAATCAGCTTTTAGATAGCTGGATGCTGAAATCTCATTTGTCAGAGTATAACACAAATAGAGAAGGTATGCTTCAAGAGGATGAAAGTTATGGGTGGCTTGGGAAAAAGGCAGGTATCATGTTTTGAAAAACAAGTTGATGTTTTAAAAACAAAAAACAAACCCCTTTTTTATTCTGAAAATAGGCAGCAGTACTACAGTTTCAGCCTTAAGAACTTCCTGCCTCCTGGGCTGTGCGGTGATGCAGGATAATCCTGACTGCCTTGTTCAGGCTCAAGCCATCTCTTGCCTTCAGCAGCTTCACATGTTTGCTCCTCGACATGTTAACTTGTCTAGCCTTGTAAGCCGCCTATGTGTGAGTATATCTTTAATAGTTTATATGCTTGTATTTTAAGACATTTTGTTCAGAAACAGTTAAAAAATACAGATGTTTGTCTAAGCAGAGAAACTGATCATTGTGTAGGGGTGAAGTGTTCCATATCCTCTTGCAGGCAAGTGTCCTCTATGTTTTTAATTTTTTTCCCCATTTTCTGCTTCCCCTTTACAAGATGAGCACATTCTGTAAAAATATTGGCCTTCTGAAGTGCTTGTGAGTGCATTCTGCTGCTCTTATTAAGGCCAGTTGTCTGGCAGGATATACCATCCATTACAACTGTGGGTTTTTACCAGCTATTTTATGTTGGCCAGTTTTTTTCCTCTGCTGCTTTTTGTCTTAGGTGAAGGATTAAAAAAACCCAAAAGTGTTTAGTGGTTACTGAGAGTTGTTTTGTTTGGGTTTGTTTTTCCGGAATGGTGAAAAACCGTCGATTTCTCTGGTTTGTAATTTCTGTAACACTGACTTCTGTAGCGTGCTGACTTCTTGGCAGTCAGTATAAAAATTTCTGACACTTAAGTAACAGTCAGACTAGGTCTTTGGAAAATATCAACAGAAGCTTCTTTTTTTTCAGCCCTGTTTTAGAAAGAGGCAGGGAGGGAGGTGTTTGTTTGCTGGGGTTGCTTTTTGTTTGGTTTTGCCTCCCCCAGATTTTCCTCTCTGCTGCTCTTAAGCACTTTGTTCTATGGAGAAAGCAAAAGTAATTTCCTGATAGTTGTTAGCCTTGGTGGTTTTTTAGGGGCTAGCTAGGGTTGTGTTTGTTTGTCTGGAGGGGGATGGTTTTTCTGTTGTTGCTTTTCTTTTTTTTTTACTAAGACCACCCAGTCTCCCTGTAAATCAGAGAGAAACAAAAAACCCACAGACATTAAGGTAGGGCTGGGTTTTTTAATATTTTCCTTCCATTATCTTTGTTATGTTTGACAAGAAACATGGTCGCAGGAGCCAGGAAAAATTGAAGAACAAGCTTTTTCAGCACAACGTTGTGTTAGGCATGGGTGTACTGGTTGCGGAATAACTGGAATTCATTTGAAGCATTTGGGGGTTTTAAGATATGCCATTTTCTATTCTCTGGGTAAAAGACTTTTTTTTTTCCTTGCATCAATAAAATCATAGCACATCATATAAGTTACTTTCTTGCTCATAGGATGTATTAGCATTTGGGATCATATGTAAGTTCATGTATGGTCTGCTTCCATATACAGTATGATCTCTCTTAACTAGTTAATCCTCTTAATAATAAAGAGGGTGTCATGATAAATTTGTCTATACAATATTACTGATTTTCATTGTTTTTATAAATTGTTTCAAAGTACTTCATACAAGACTTTAGTGACTTTTTAATATAAAATTACTCATTTAAGAAGAAGCGTGTTTCATGGCTTGAGTGTTCATGTGTCTCTCTAAACATGTGTTTGCACCTCCACCCCAGAAACAATTGTGAACTTCATGGGGGAGGAGTCCACCAAAATCAGTGGCCATATATGGGTGAAGTCTTCTCATTTTCATGAACTTGTTACGGAACTACAGACAATTGATGCTGGCAATTCAGTAAATGTCAGTACACCTCTAATAAGAGTGTCATAAACAAAGAAGGTTTGAGTGTGTGCTTTGTAGATCTGTGAGAAGATCATTGCCCGAGCAGACTTATGCACTTGTAAATCCTCTATGTAGTTTCCACCTTCTAAATCACCATCTCGTGAGGAAGCAGTATAAAGTATTTGACTCTCCATGTGTATAAATTTCTGCAAGTGGAGAGCAGTGTGTGACTGCTCCCTTGCAGCACATTTGGAAGTCTTAAGGGGAAATAAAGTATAAAAGTGGGCACTAGACACTGGATATTCACCACTTCATTGTTTGTTCAAGGCAGAAAAAGAGGAGAGCAAAGAATCTGTGGTCAGATAAGCGATCTTTTCCTCCTTTGTCCATAGAAATACAGAGTCTCACTCACAAAATCTTGAAAATAAATGTGCAAAGAATTTTTTTAGCAACATTTGAACCAAATCCCGTCTTCACCCTTTCTCCCCAAGGTTTCTGTGTCTTTAAACTCGTCTATTTCAGAATTTTTAAAAGGCATTTTCTCTTTCTCTTCCTTTTCCCCCTACTCTTCTCCCTCTTCCTGTTTCTTTTATAAATAAGTGTAACACTAGCCATGCCAGTGCAATTTCTGTGAGCAGCTGCAGACTTCCTCCTCCACCTGTATTTACACCCCCTAGAGCATGAGATGGTTCAGGTCCCCAGAGTCTTTAGGCCATTGAAATCTGTGACTATGCTAGCACTTCCAAAACAGGACTCAGGCAGTGGATACACAGCTTCACTGACTCGTTTAGTTTTGGTTTTAATTGTGTATTTGTGCCTGCCATTATCTAGCGTTCCTTCTGAAAGCATTCCTTGTTTGTCCATTGGATCTTTTTTTCATGGGGCTTTGCATCTAATAGTAATGCTTATCCTGCAAGTTGTATTCTTGCCTCCAGCAGAATAGAAATCATATGCTTTTAAGCATGCCTAACATTAGCTCTAAAGCTAACTTAGGTGAGCACAGATTTCTGAAGAGCTTATCTGTGTAACCTTATATTGAATAGCAGCTTTCAGCTGTAGGACATTAAAGGTATTTTGAAACACAGTTAAGTGTAGTGTCCATAATTACATTCTGCTATTCTCTTGGTACTGTTTCAGCACTAATTTTAGGGGCAGCTGGCTTGCAATTTAAGGGTGTACAACATTAAATATAAGATTAATGAACTGAGTAAACTAGGGGTTTGTTATTTTTGAGGTAAGAATCTGAATTTTAATATATGTCTCCATGTGTGGTTGGTATCACTGTGATATCTATATTTTGGTTTTGTCATGACTGGTTTGTCATTTGTTTTTGTGCAGGAAATCTTGTTGGATAATTCTGTGTTGGTAGGTCCCTGTGCCTTGTTAATCCTAAACTTTCGCAGTTTGCTGTGGTGTTTTTTATTTCACCTTTTATCTTTTCCTTTTAACCATTTTAATGTAATTTCTTTTAGCATGTGAAGTGACATTTGATTGTTATCCTAACCAGACCCTTCCTAACTTTCTGCGGATGGCAGGCATCCATTTCATTTATGTGCCTAGTGAGACATAATTTTGGTTTTAACATGTTAAGCACAGAAAGGGAACTGTTTCTTCATTTAAGTTTGTATGTGATGCTTGCATTTTGTGTCTGTTATTTAGTCCTATCCCGTGCTTAGAATATGAGAGAATGAGCCAGGTGAAAAATGTACATCTTGCATTATTCAGCAACCTGAACTGGATCCCCTGGTTTTTTCCCTATTAAAAATGAGCACGGAATTTATGCATGTCCAACTTGAAGTAGAATGTGTAGAGTGCTTGCATAAATGTTGCATTAAAAAACTCACTTGTTTTTAAAGTTTCAGTTAAAGTATCTTGCAGACTTTTTTTATTTCTTTCCTTTTAAAAGAATTATACAGAGATTGTATCTTCGTGTGTATTAAACATGTAATTCTGAGTATTGTAGATTCATGTGCATGCGTAGGCATTCAAAAGATGAAGTTTGGTTAATGTAACAAAGCTGAAATTCTGTATCACTCTTTTTTCCTTAAGTTATTCTTTTTAACTGTATGTTAACTAACATATATTAGTCATTTTGGCTAACATACATTAACCTGTTGCTGACAAATGATGTGCATGACCTTGCTGCAAGGTTTCCCTGCAGCAGACACTCAGCTCTGTCTATTTTAAGGACGGCAACAGCTAAGGGTGCACAGTTGCTTAGTTGCAGAGAATAATTTTTTTATTATAACCTAATCTTAATTTAAAAGAGGCTGCATAGATATTGTTGTAGCTATCTTGCCTGGCCACACAGCTGGTTCATGGTTATGTTTGGAATCTCTTTCAGAATGTTCTGAGAATTGAAAGAAAGCAAATAAAAATAAAATGAAAAAAATCCAACAAAACAAAAAAATCCGGATATGTCATCGGTTTTTAAAGTGTTTTTCCTTGTTCCTGTAAAAGTGAATCTGTTCTAATGTATTTTTCAGTATAAAGAACAAACACTGGCCTGGTGGTGTTAAACTATGGTGATGCTATAAACTTTTTTGCTAGGAATTGTTCAGGAGAGCTGACTTGTCTCAGTGTGATACATTCACCAGTAACTCTCACCCTTCCTCTCACCTCCTTTAAAATGTACTTTGATGTAATCTGAGTATATAATATTTTTTGTGATGAAATTGCAGCAGTGCTTTTTTTGCCCTTTCCTATAAACTTCCTTTCATGCATGGGAGTTCAGATTTACTAAAGCCTGATTAACTCTCTCACCCTTGGTTATGTTGGCATTTCTCTAGTTACATCTCAGGATGATTAGAGTAATTTTCTCTTACACTGAGTTTTCAAGCCCTTTATACATACCCTGTAGTCAGAGAATAGAGTTCATTGTTCTCTGAGACCATGATTTAGCTGTCACTGAAGTTAATGTCAGTCTTCCTACTTCCTACTGGTGGGAACCCAAACCAGTCTTACAAGTTACCTTTGGTGAGAAAATGTTAAAAGTACTGATACATCAAAATTGATTACAGGTGTTGCAAAACCTTTCATTTGGGATTCAAAAAAAAAAAAAAAAATAGCTGAGCAAAAATAGCATCAATTACATGCTTACTGACTTCACAGATTTGTCATAACTGCAATTGTTCTGAAAATACTAGCCTTACTGAGGTATTATTATGAAGGTGTGTTAGCCACCTTACTGTTTCTTCTTGCATATTTCAGGTGAATCTCTGTAGCTCATACTTATTATTGAGACGTGCAGTGGTAGCATGCTTACGTCAGCTTGTGCAAAGAGAAGCTGCTGAGGTATCAGAGTATGCTGTTGCATTAGTGAAAGAGAACAGAGAAGATTTTACTCCAGGTGATGTATTGAAGTTTTAATGTCAAAGATCTTGAAACATTGATAGAGATTTTAAACTCTGCTATGGCTATGAAAACTTCCTAAAGTTTTTGCTAAAAGGCCTGAGAATGATCTCTAGTTCATCCATGGATGATGGTAATAAATTATTTCACTTTGGATTTCAATTCAAGCTGATTTGGAAACTTTATAAAAGATAGGTTTCCTGGATTCAGCTGTAACAGTTATTTTTCTCCTTCTTAGTAGCTAGTCCTAAACCATGACAATAGGCTATAGTCATTTTGTAAAACTGCTTTTTAAAATTGGACATACTCATTTAACAAATTACTTCCATGTGTCTGGTTTTGAACTTTGTTGGAGAAAAATTTTAATTTCCTTTTCAAGCTAAAACATTGTCTTAGAGTCACCACACACCTGTGAAGAATGAGATGGCCAAAGATAATGTTTCTCAGAAGCTCAGATGCTCTGGTGATGGTAATGCTGTGAAATTCAGAGTAGGATCCCCCCACCCCTGGTTAACTTTTTCCTTCTTGTTAGTACGTTTCTGGAGAAGTTCAAAGTTTGTTTTCTATTCTGACGGTTTAAATATGGTATGAAAGGAGTTAATACTGTTATTTCAGAAGTATTTCAGGACTAAATACTTGTTCACAAAATACTCTTGTGTGCAACCTTCAGTCAGGTTTCTCTGGTTATTACTGCAGTTTTGTGATGCACAGCATTCAGCTCACAAACTTTGTTCTTAGCAGATGTTAACATCAGAGAAATAGGCCTGGAGGGGGCATTGCTCGGCTTGCTGGACAAAGAATTGGATCAAAGATTGTGCCAAGATATCAAAGAGACTCTGACTCATATGCTTACTTCAATGGCAGTGGAAAAGCTCTCTTTTTGGCTGAAACTTTGTAAAGATGTTCTTGCTGCCTCAGCTGGTAAGTCCTAATACACTGTAGTTGAGAACACAATGAAAATAAGGCCAGCAGCAGTACAGCATGACATTGAGGGAAAGTATTTTTGTTTCTTGAATGCTTAACATTTATGAAGTGTATCATCGTCCTTCATAATGAAACACTGGACCCTTTAACTTTCAGAAGGAATATAACTTTTTGCCCTCTGATTGCTTTTCCCTATTGAACAAGTTTTTGTAAACACTTTAGTATGTCTTGTCTGATCATATTCTTGCTGATTTATACTCTTAATTTTAATTTATTTCTATATCAGAAATGAAAACGCAGGATACAGGTGGGCTTGTGGGTCCTCTGCAATTATTTACGAGAAAAATATTTAGCCCCTCTCTTCTATTAATAACAGGAAGCATGCAGATGTACTGTATCACAGTGAAACTCCTGAACAGAGAAAATCAATTACTGTGTTGAATACCGGGGAGACTGAAGGGGTGTCTTCTTTTACCTTCAATGCAGGAGGAGAACTTGCATTTAGATTTGTATTTGTTTGGAAAGGTACTAGCTTCTAATGTGCCACACTTATTTTAAAAGGGTTTTTTATTTCTTTCATTTCTTTCACTGAAGTTCTTAATTTACTTTCATGGTATTTCTTGTATTCCAGCAAATAACATCCAATGAATGTTTTCTTACGTTTTACTTTTTATTCTAGCATTTACTTTAAGGCAGCAAGTTTGAAGGGGGTCATAGAGAGATGGACTTAAAACAGATTTTCTTATGAGCCGTTCTGTAGTTTTCAGTTACAATAAGACAGAATGTTACATTTCTTTTATTCTTCCTCCTTTTGTCCTAAATACAGATTTCAATACAGTAATTTCAATAGATACCACTCAGGAAGAGGAAACTGCCAAAGTGGATGATGCATCTATATTAACATCTGACAGTGATGAGAGGTTCCATCCTTTCAGTAATCCACGATGGTCTACTAGAGTTTTTGCTGCAGAGTGTGTCTGTAAAATTATAAGCCAGTGTGAAAATGCAGGCAGTGCACATTTTGACATAACTTTGGCTCAGGAAAGAAAACAACGTGATTCAAGAGGTATGTGTTAAAGCACTGAAAGAATTTCACAGAAGGTGAAGTATGCTTAAATGTTAGCTGTTTGCATCTTAATGAAATTCATCAAAAATTTGTTGTTTGTGATCATTGAAACCTTTAATTATTCTGAGCAGAAGCCTATATTTATTAAGGTGTAGAACAGTTTTTATTTGCCAAAATACACTTCCCTAGTTATAGTACCATGGGTTATGCATTGGAAGCCATTGTTTCTGCATAAGCTTTGGCAATCAGAAGTGATAGCTGGCACCAGCCTACATCATCACAATTTGGTATCTGGCAGTATGACTGAAAAATGCCACTCTTTTCTTTCTTTCCATAATTTGCATCATTACCAGTAGAAACACAGTGTCAGTTTTCAGTACCTCTCTGGAGGTGTTTCCCTCAAAACTCTTTCTTTAGAAAATCTGCCTCATACATAAAAATATTTATGGTTAGTTGTCTGGTTGTTTTTTGGGTTTTTTAACATTCAGATGGAAAGGAGCCTAGATCAGCATTTTGAAAATGTTGGGAGCAGTCATTAGAAGACTGATGTCTAAAAAAAAAGGACTTATGTCTAAATCTAAATTTAATAAAAGTATTTTCTTTTTTAACCTCTGTTATCTCTTCAGATGACTTTTTGGTATTGCATTTAGCTGACTTGATCCGCATGGCTTTTATGGCTGCCACAGATCACAGTGATCAACTACGTCTTTCAGGGCTTCAGACGTTGCAAATTGTTGTTCGGAAGTTTGCAGCTGTACCAGAACCAGAGTTTCCAGGTCATGTAATTCTGGAGCAATATCAAGCCAATGTAAGCACCATTGCCAATAACTTTGAAAAGTTTAGAGTTGCGGTTAATTACTAAAAGAAATTTGCTTTTTGCACTATGTAATGATAGAGTTGGGTTTCAGTTAGTTTGTTACTGAAGCTATTATTTATTTCTTCAGACTTAACTTCCTTAAGAAAGCATCTTTTCTGTTGGCATATGATATTTTAGTTTCAAAGTTTTGCAAGTTTCAGTGTTTTTCCTTCTTTACTATTTGAATACAGGAAAACCAAAATAGAACATCACTGGGTTCTGGGCAGTTTTTTTGAAAGCATTGCTTTCGAAGTGTAGAAGTATTGCAAGAAATATTAGGAACAACTATCGTTTAAAACTTTGCTTCTTTGCTTTGAAGTAAGCAGCCTTTGCATGCCAGAGATCACACTGTGAGACCTTGGTCAATAAATAAGCTATAGGAGGTAAAGAAAGGGTTGTACTCACAAGGTCTATCACATTTAAGTCTTGGTTGAGACTTGCAGAAAAGATCATTTTGCATTCCAGACCACACTTGCACTAAATATGACAGGCAGCTGTGTTAAGCCTCATCTGGCTTGCATTCTTCAGTTTCTAGCAGGCACTAAGTCAGATCGTTTTCTCTCATAGAAATTGAGAGTTCCTGAAACTAAAGACATCCTAACTCACTTTGCTCTTGCTTTTGCTATTAGAATTCTGTTCTAATGGCACTTCTTGTGGAAGAGGAGAAGTGTTTTAATCTAGTGTGGAACTACCAAGGGAAAAAAATGCACCATTTGTCCTTGCTGTCCCAGACTGTCAAGCAAGTCACAAGTAGTGCTAATAATTCTCTTTTTTAACTTTCATTACCCTCAAAGTGTTTCCGCTAAAACTATGCATAGACCTGCTCATTAACTGTTTCATAGAGTTTGAAGAGATGTGAAGCAGTTAAATACTTAGTTTTTTCCTGAGGGGAGAGAGAGGTTGTTTGGGTTTTTTTGTTTTGATTTGTTTTTCATTAAAACAATTTTTTTTCATTTACTGTCAGAAATTTGTATCTGTAGTACTTGTACTACACTTCGTACTTTTGCTCCAAAGAGCATCAGACTTAAGTCTGAGTGTTCAGATATCAGCTAAAGCAGCAAGGGAAGTTTTCCTTAGCCTTTAGTGAAATAGCTTTCTACAGTAAGAGTAGGTAAAATCTCTGCAAGCTGGTAAATATATGTTTGTGTGTTCTTTATTAGGTGACTTGAGTTTGTGCTCTCCCCTTGTTTCACTTTGTAAAGCTGACCAACTTCAGCTGTTTGTTTCCTTAAATATGTATCCTTTCTGAGCAAGGAAGTATCACTCATTATGTGTCTTGCAAGTCTTTCATGGTTTGCAGCATTGCTTTTTCTCTTGAGGCCTGCTCATCAAATCAAGAGTTCAGGAAGGAAGAGGTTGCTGTTTCAGTTTTACGCTGTGCAAAAAATAGAATCAACTTTGAAGACCCCTCTCAAAGAGAACCATGTCTGTAGTGTAAGCAGAACAGTGAAAGTATGACTGCAGTTGTCTCCCCGTTCTTTAACCTCACTGAAACAGTCTGTGGAAAAATGAAAAGGAAACTATGCTCTGTAGAGAAAAACTGCAACGAAGCCTATTTATGAAAAGTAATTAGTTGTTTGCTATGCCTTAAATTTTGTATAAATTCTCTTCAGGTTGGAGCAGCGCTTAGGCCTGCCTTTGCTCCTGAAACACCTCCTGATGTCACAGCAAAAGCATGCCAGGCAAGTGTTGAATGTCTGAAGT
>JBCJKH010053017.1:22092-52310 GCA_039877255.1 Loriculus beryllinus | reverse complement strand
GGGGCAGCCACAGCTTCTCTGGGCACCCTGTGCCAGCGCCTCAGCACCCTCACAGGGAAGAGCTTCTGCCTTATATATAACCTGAAATTCCCCTGTTGAAGTCTAAACGTATCACCCCTTGTCCTATTGCTACAGTCCTTGATGAAGAGGGTAATCGGTAAGACATCTTCCTTTTCTGAACTCAATGCAGAAACTGGAAATGAAAACACAAGGGGAAAAGCTCCCTCCTAACTTTCATTTTGTGGCAAGTTAACCACTCTATACTTCCTCTATACTTCCTTCTTCATTAAGCGATCTGTAATCAAGAACTGCTGTTCAGTATTTTCACCACACACTCTCATGCTAATTCTGCTTGTACATCTTAAAATGTACATCCTGGAAAAAGCAAACACTAGCGAAACAATTCAAACAAGTCACCTGAAGTCTGCATTCCAGAAAAGATGTAGCTTTTATAGCCTACGGATGCCGTTTTTACAACCCGAGGATGTTGTTTTTACAACCTGAGTGAATTTCACCTAGGACTTCTGGAGTTTTGCTTTTGAGGTGTTTTTAGTGCCTCCAGTCTGAGCTGAAATATCTCTTGCTGTGCATTTGACTCATCTCCAACATACAGTGTAGCACTATTAGAATAAATCATGTGTCCATCAGGAGTTGGATAGGTGTAACTGCAGGAGGCCTAAGGAGAAAAGATTGCCTCAGAAATTCACTGAAATCCTGCTGATAGACTCCCATTGACTACAAAATCAAATAGAAAGTCTTGGTCACAATGCGACCTCATGTGTTCTTTGCTCATCTCAACATTATTGGGCTTTTTGGTTCTTTCTTGCTCTGAAAACCTGGCAGATGCTTTTGCAAGGGGCTTGCATGCTGCTTTTTGTTCCTTACTGGGCCAGAAACACTCAAAAGGCCTTTCAGAGCTTCTGTTCCTATTTCCTGCAGGAATTAGCAAGAAAACAAATATAAGAAAGAAAAATGCGTTCTATGTTTTGTACCTTTAACATCTCATCATTTGGCTTTGCTTCTGGGTTTAGCTGGAGGCTCCATGCATCATTTATTTCAACTGAACTAATTTCAACTTTTGCTGTGACAATAAGTATCTGGAGGCAGAGGAAGTGTCAGAAGCCTGCCCAGTGTAGAAGCCTGCGTACTCAAGGAACAAAATTAAAAGTACTCTCTGCTAATGATTTTCCAGCACTGCTCCTTTTGTTGATGCTCCTGCTGCAGTTGCTGAAAGCATGTAACCCCCAGGCCCTCGGTGCATATTCAGAGGAAACGATTATGTTTAAAATCATGCCTCTCACAAACTGAGAATTAAGGCAACCTGTTGGTACAAATGGCCTGAGAGCATTAACACATTGATCCCAAAGGCAAGCATGGTGCCAGCTCATTCCTGAAGTTACGTGGCTGCTTTCCAAGAGGCTTAATGTGCCCGGGTGAGCAGCAGAAATCAGAGCTGGTGTTTAAAATCTCCCAGCCCCACACTAGCAACTAGAAATCCCAGTTTAGAATAACAGTACTTTCCCTACTGCTGCTAATTGGTGAGCTCTTGTGGAAAGTACTCTACTGCTGCTTAAGCTTCAAGTCAACTAGTACCAATGGGATTACAGACTCTAATGTGGGATCCTGCTCCCTGTGATTCACCCCATAGACAGAGTTCAGTGAAGTCTTTGATTCATTATTAGTGGCCCTGTCTCAGGCTCCTCCAGATTTGCACAGACTTTGCCTGGGACTGTTAAAACTTCCAGTTTTCACAATTTGAAGAGACAGGGAGTTTCACAGCAAGCATGAATGGCACTTCGACTGAGGACAGTCTATGGAGACTTTCTTGGTTCAATGTTTCTGGTTATTATTTTTCCCTTCCTCCAGCCTGTTGATGATTACATTATCAGTTCCTATAATTCTCCACAAAATCCATATAGCAATTGCCCTGACATTGTAAAGGCAATTGTAAAGGGAACTTAATCAGGGGACTGGAGCACCTCTCATGTGAAGATAGGCTGAGAAAGTTGGAGATGTTCAGCCAGGAGAAGAGAAGGTTGCACCTCAGTGCAGCTTTCCAGTATCTGAAAGGGGCCTATAAGAATCCTGGGGAAGGACTCTTCATTAGAGAATGTAGTGATAGGACAAGGGGCAATGGGTTCAAACTTCAACAAGGGAAGTTTAGATTGGGTATAAGGAAGAAGTTGTTTACTGTGAGGGTGGTGAGGCACTGGAATGGGTTGCCCAGGGAAGCTGTGAATGCTCCATCCCTGGTGGTGTTCAAGGCCAGGTTGGACAAAGCCTTGCATGGCATGGTTTAGTGTGAGGTGTCCCCGCCCATAGAAAGGGGGTTGGAACCACATGATCTTAAGGTTCTTTCCAACCCTGACTACTCTATGATTCTCTAACTTGGCTAGAGCTATGGCAACTGTTCCTTCTGCTTTGGTGTGTCTGAAGGCTTGCCTTTGCCCTCAGCAGCTGCAGCAACTTGGAAGTCTTTTCTCCACCCATGGGCAGACCATCCCGAGGTGACTGAGCTGTCCCATGGGGAGATACCAGTGGAGCCTTAACTAAAGAGTGTGTTAAATAAAAACAGGTGTAACAGCACCTGGCTCAGCCATAGATCTCAAGCCCTTTCTGCACACAAGGAAGTGCCAACAACCCAAAGTCCTCTGTAAAGGTGGGCTCAGATCCAGCAGACCCCACTTTGAACCAGGCTCCTGTTCCACAGCAGAGACATTCTTCAGAAGCTTTATTTGGCCCATGCTCCTCTTCAAGTTAACAGCCCCTCAAATGCTTCTTTCTCTTCATCACACAAGAACAGAAGCACATCAGGCCACGTAGTGGCGTATCAGCCAGCACCTCCGGGTCATCACAGAGAAGTAGGTCCTCCAGAGAGAAGTATGGTTCGGGTGGCAAACGAGTGTCCCCTGCAAGGTTACCCATGGTGTCCTCCACTGGCACATTCAGTGCTGCAGAGATCACACCAAAGGCCCTGGGAATCCCAGCCTGAGGAATTGTGATGGACAGCACAGGAGGCTGAACAAGGTCTGCGGGTGGTCATGCAAGCTGTGAGAGCAAAGAGCATGCAAGCACAGAGATGTTCCCTCTGGAGCCTCAAAGGGAGCTGAAACAAACACAAGGAAGAGGCAGAGCATGGCAGCGTCCATCTTTTCCAACGACACATTTGCCAGCAGCCAAGGCCCAGCATTGCTTCTGCATCTGAGATGGTGGCCCTAACAGCAGGGACAAGCTGGACATAAGCTTGAGGTCAGCAAGGCAAGGAAAGTGGAGGCCTGGGTAGATGATGTGCCAAGGAATTCAGCTTGAGAATTTACCTGAGGTAAAGGTCATTTCCTCATTTTGGGTAAACTGAGCCTGGCTCACTGAAATTGGTGGTCATAGATTGGCTTGCACCAATGAAGAACAGGAGCTGGAGCATGTAACCTCCAAGCTGAAAAAAACCCTCAGCCTTACAGAGCAGCTCCCAAGTGAGATACACCTCTGCAGGCTGGCACTTTAGCTTCTGGTCTCACCCTCCAAAATCCCCAGTAATAGCAAGGGCTGTGCCACAATGCAGTCTGTCACCTACAACTAGATAATCTTGCAATTATGGGCTCCTTTAAACTCTGCTTGATAAAACTACCAGCTGCCTCTTTGGATTTCTGAAAGAGGCTTCTACACCAACTGAGTCTATGGAGGAAATATATATGCTTCCTCCCCACTAAGCAAAAGCCAGGACCTGTGATTCTTGTCAGGCATTTCCCAGGAGATAATCTGACGAAGTCATCAGCAAGGCACGCAGGGTATCAGGTGTGTTCCATTGGCAGGGAAAAAGGATTTCTGATTCACAAACATTTTCCCCTGCTTGTATTAAGTGATGTATTTTGACAAAAAAAGGTACCAGCAGAAGTTCTAGGCTTAGTAAACAGGGTGAGGGTGGCCCAGTAAATGGTATCTCCTGGAGACTCAGTCTGCTTTCAGGTGGTGAACAGAAAGTCAGGTGTCATAACTTTTTTACATGCACTGAAGATGTTTGGGAGAATATATTGTCTCCAGGAGTAATGTGCTAGTCTACTTCTGGATTAAGGATACCCCTAGGTAACAGAATGCAATTCTTACGATATAAACCCATCGTACTTGCTTTTGTAACTCTTCTGTAAAGACAGGTTTTGAACATGTAGTCTTACCTTGCTTGTAACTCAACAGATAGCATATGACTTTTTACCTGTCAGCTATTTTCTGTACCAGCCATTAGAGAAGTAAATATAGGCAGCAGAAAAATTACCTGAATGCTTCCTAGTTGCACCAGTCATTGTTATCCCCACTGTACAGCAGTGCCAACAGGCCCTGAGTTAATGTTGGTTCGCTGTTGTGGCAGGAATGGCTTGGCATCTTTTCCTGCCCATACAAGTGGCTACTGCAGCGCAGACACTGCCCTGCTACACCACAGAGCATGCAGGTTGGAGAGTGTCACGTCTGCAAAGTTTGGTCTCTGACAATAATACTCACATCTCTTGGAGGAACTCTATTTCCTCCTGTACCGAGCACCTAACTGCCATCCAGCGGCTTTTTACATGCTGAAAGCCAACTGTCTCATTTGTTCTTCTCATTCTTCACCTTCTCTATACCATTTTCTACAGCTTGCTGAGAAACTTGACCCTGGTGACAGATGCCCCTGAGCTCACCTATCCTTCTCAGACTTTAATTTGGAAAAGATTTGAAGAAGTCTTTCTCATTGCCTCTGGACTTATCTGCTATGCACCTGTGTTCAAGGCCTATTTCTACCAGGGGCTGCTGGAGCTCTATGAAGATAATGTACAGTATGTTGAGATAAGAGCTATCCTGCCTCCGGTACGTATTTTTTGGCTTCTCTAGTATTCTTTTAAACCCTTATTTCTTCATAACTATTCTCAAGCCCTATCTTGATTTTAGTTCTTGGATGTTTGCATACCTGTTCTTCTAAGGATGCTGGAAAACCTTGATCATATTCAAAGGTCTTTGTTGGAGATTTGCATAGGCAAGGGCTTGAAAGTGAGAGATGCTAAGGAAGACACCTGCTGCGGCAACAGCACCAAACTCCATTGCACAGTCTGACTGGGAGCTGTGTCAAAATCTGGCTGGTTGGGAAGATGTATCTCAAGTTTGTCTGCACCAGAATCACCTGTTCTGTGGCAGCTGTTCTGGAGTAATTTCCTGTTTTGACTAGACACTTATTGTGGAATAATTCTGTTACTTTAAATCCCCAGCTTATTTCAGAATGATTTCTGTGAACAGGCTACTAAACTGACAGGCAAAGCACAGTCTTCCACAGTTTGCTGACAACTTAGAATTTTGGTTGTGTATGAACTGCTCCTTTCATTTCCACTAAAATCTGCCAGTAATAGTTCAGGCCTTTCTCCCTGCATTTCACCTGGAGCTGGACAGATTGTCCTACAACCCCATGCTGCCCCCGTGCCTTCTAAAGCACCAGCAGACCCCACCACCAATCTTTGGCTATAAGGGTTCACACATTCCCAGTGGCGATTTTGACACTGCAAGGCACACCTGTTCCATACTGTTCTCCTGCCCAGCTTCAAGTGGGGCAGCATAGGGGTGGGAGCTCTGTCAGAGAGGCAGATATCTTACCAAAACAAACTTATCAGGGACGATGCTGCTCCTCACTACACCATCTACCTGCATGCTCTTAAAAGCCCATTGCAATTGGAATGAGGCTGATGCGCAAGGTCAATCTGACAGCACCTGATGGACCAGCTAACGGTAGTGGGTTGTGTATAGGAACACAGGTAGCAGCTTGCTGCTGGCATCACAGTGTCCAGCAGATAAAGCAGCCATGCTGGTGTCCTGCTGGTGACCTGACTCTCAAGCGCGCCTGACACCAACTTCCTGAAATCATTGCCCTTGCATGCAAGGGCTGGTGGGCTCCAGCCAGCTGCATATGGATGTCTGTGCCTCCACAGCCACCACGTCAGCAGACAGGCAGATGCTGTGACAAATCTGGAGGTTGATTTGGCTTTGTGCATGCCTCCATCCCAAGAGCTGTGGAGTGGGGCTGCTAACCCTGCTTTGTTGGGGCTTGGGCTTGCCCCATAGCAAAATAAGGTTCAGTGTAAAGGCTGCAGACTGGAACTCTATTGTGCCTGAGATGAGAAGGGTGTACTGAAGAGAGAAAAAATAGGAGAGGGAGAAGAAGACAAAGCTTATATGCATCTTACTTTGCTGGGTGTTGGTCATGAGCCAGCTGCTTCAAACTCAGCCACTATTGTCTCTGGGGTGAAAAGAGACCTGGAAAGAGAAAATAACAGTAGCGTCAAAATTCCTGTGCCATGAGACAGTACAAGAGCTGACATCCCCCCATGTCACACAGGTTTCTGGATCAAGAGTATTTGCAAAGATACAAGTGCGTGGGGCTGACTGGAAAATACCCTGCCTTTATTGGCAGTGCTTAGTCATGGTTGTAATGTCTTTTGAAGAGAGGCTTAGCAGGGAAGATTTCTTTCCTATCCAGCCCCTGATGCTGGCTCCAGCTGTGGGAGCCTTCAGAGCCCTTGGGCTTGCTCGCACCCAGCAGCTTGATATGCTGCGAGGTAGAGGCAGCCTGTAGGTACAATCACACTGTGAGGGCTGCAAGGAGCTGCAAGCATGCTGGTCTGCTGGCGCACAAGGGCAGTGCCAGCTAGGCTGGGGTGGGGATGAGAGGAAAGTGAGATGCTTCGAGGTGAGCAGGGTGTGATGGGAATAGCAAAATGCTTGTGTGGCTGGAGATCCTCCACAAGGCTTGGACAACAGCACTGACTAACTCTGCAAAAGCTTGCCTCGCAGCAAAGCCTGCCAGAAGCGGCCCCTGAGGTAAAGTAAATGAAAGTCAGGATTTAGTGCGTAACAGCAAACATTGCGGAAAAGCCACCCAAACCCAGCTGTGTTTGCAAATTCAGCTGTGCAAAGTCTCACATTCCCATGGGCTGCAGCAGGGGAAAATTCCCTCTGAGTGTCTGTGTCCGCACCATGGCTGCTGATGCCTGCAAGGGGATGCCACAGGGGCTCAGGGGCTTAGCAAGGGGCATCACAGCAAGAGATACCACCAGAGGGGAAGTAAGAATATGGAGTGGACCATTTGGAGGGTGGAGAAGAAGGGTGAAAGTGAAAAGAAAGGCAGGAAGGATAAGAGAACAGAATTATTTTAGCCACTGTTTTTAGAGGACTCCAGGCAGGGCCTTTGTGGGTTAGTATCAATCAGGATATACAGGGTCTATACAGGTCAAAAGCCCTGCATACATCCCTGATAGTGAGGAACTCACAAGTTTGATGAGACACAGCATGCCAAAATGATTGCTTTTCCTAGTTTGCAGCCAGAGAACTGGGAAAGCATGGCAAGACTGAACAACTGACTCAAGGTCACAGAGCAAACCTCTGGGAGAGTGGAGCAGAAGTGCAGCCCAGCTGGTAGCTTATGAAGCTCAGCTCTTGCATGCCTTGGGGCTGCCTTGGCTGATAGACTGCGGCCACAAGGCACAGAGCATGTGTGAGCCGCCAGACAGCTGGACAAAACGCTCCAGCATTTGGCATAGACATGAGTAAGAGGTCATGGTCTCCTCTGGGTATTCAAGGGCACTTGCTTGCCATGTCTGAACATGTAGAAACTTTTTTCTTGCATCACAAAGGAAGGAGGAAAACCACTCTTTGGTTCTTGCCATCTGGTAAAGGTGTCAAGAAGAAAATGTTCTGCACAGATTTAACTGGCTTTTTCTGCCCTGTTGACAGACTGCAGCACATTAGTTCTCCTGAGCTTTTCTTCAGTTCATTTCTCCCACCCTCCAATAAAACACCTCTTCCAACTTCTGCTTGCCATGTACTTCTCGTTCTGCAGGTGTACGAACTGGATGGCACCCTGCATGATAAGTCATGGTCTGTGGCAACCTATCGGGAAGTGACCAAACAGTTTGTGAAGGAGCACCCTGACTTTATTGGAGCTAAGATTATATTTACAGCACACAGGTAAAGGCTGAGCAGAGCTAAAATGGGGCTGTGCATGGCTGCCTGTGCTACGGCAAAGGTGGTGGTAGGGACAGATGGGTCCAATCCAGCAGAAGTGATGCTGAGGTCTGGCTGAAGTGCCACAGTTGGTTAGCAATGCTTGTCTGTGTCGTCAGACCTGTGGCATTGACTCCTGAAGCATGCCCTGGCACCTGCAAAAGGCTGAGGATGAGAATTTGTCTATGTAAGTCTGTGTATGTGCAATGCGAGCTGGGTTAGCTCATGGTGTGCACTGGAGAGACAAGCACCTGTGAGTCCTGGGTGTGGGAATGAGCAAGGGGAGGGTTGCTTGCATGTGTGCATGTCCAAACCATGCTTGCTGTCTTCTGAGCCTGGATGTACTCCCTCTCCCTGTGGAAATTGAAGCAGTGACAGCAGTGCCCAAGTATGGGTACTTGGTATTACAGAGGTCCTCACGGAACCCTGCAAAAGCTGTTCTCCCGGCAGCCTTTGTACAGTATGTTCGTGCTGCTGTTCGCAGGCAGGCACAAGGCTGTTCTCCAAGTCAGCCAGATGCCATGAAGTCATGTGAGGTGATCCTGAGCAAATATAACAGACCTCTCATCAGCACTTACTCACTCCAGCTTGGCAGAACGCAGTTTCCAGTTCAGAGTTTGCTTGCCTCTGGCCAGCTTGGGTATAGATGGAGTCTGTCTGCAAAATGCACTATGATGTTTAAATCGGACAAGGCTGGAAGAAATGTAAACTTAAAACTCAGCAGCTGCTGTCCCACCTCCCAGCAAAACAGTGACGAGGAAAAAAGTAATTAAACATTTTCTCTCCATGCTGTTATGTTCCCTGCTTGGTAGATGGGAAAGCTAGTGAGTCAGACAAACATGCCTCAACTCTAGTGACAGCAGGGTCTAGCCAGGCATTTCCTGGTCATTCAGGGTTTTCCTTTCATAATATCCATTTTCTGCTGCTGTTACTCTCGGGACCTGAAGCTGGTTGTCAGATTCAGGAGCAACTTGCATTTTGGAAATATCCCTGGGGGCCCCATTTCACAACTCAAAGCCAGAGAAGGCAGGCCCGTGGGAGTGAGCCTCTGCACTGCTTTCTGTCTCTTGCTTTTTAGGATGCTGAATGTTTCCCAGATTGAAGAAGCCATTGTCACTGCCATGGCACTCAGAGACCGCTTCCCAGACACCCTGGCAGGCTTCGACCTGGTAACTGTAGTTCTTCTGCAGCTTCAAGTTAACCCCTAGATGTGCAATATATGTATAATATGGCATATGTTTTATACCAGAACCAGATCCTCTGCTGCTGTACTGAAAGCAGCGTAAATGAATCATAAGTCTTCCAGCTAAGGATTTTGTTGAGAGTACTTGACAACATCCGCTGAAAGAATCATCTCTCTACTCCACAGCATTGTCATTTCAGTACAATTAGCACCTCAGTGACATAGCTGTAAGTCCCACAATCTTCCAAAGCATGTTCAAAAATACCTCTCCTCTTTCCTCCAGGTTGGCGATGAAGATGAAGGTCATTCCTTATGGGACCTGAAGGATGCTTTGACAATCCCATATTCCCTGGGGGTCAATTTGCCATACTTTTTCCATGCTGGAGAGACTGGTAAGCATGAGGACTCAAGGCTTGTTATTGTTTGCAGAGGCAAGAGGTGAAGTCTTACAAAACACAGAAGCAGCAAGCCTGGCTGTATCTAGAGTGTGTGTGTCTATCACGTGTATATAATCAGTTTTCCCTATGTTTCTCCCCACATCAGCTTGCTGGCTGTAGCATTCCTAAATGGCACCTCGCCTACCTGCTCCCTGCTCTTGACTGTAGGCATCATGTGGCTCAGCATCTCTGACCTGTATGTGACATGGAGTCATGCTGCAAGAGTTATTCTGGTAGCCATTTGCTACTCAGAGCAGTGCTCACATCCTATTCAAAGCAGCAGCAGAATTCCTCAACCATTATTTTACATTTTAAGGTAAAGGAATGTCTGAACCAGCCTCAAGCCTTATCTGAATACACTCACCAAAGTAACTGATCATTACCTTTCATCCCTAGGGCAACATATGCCTATTGGCAATATATTGTTCAGTCCATATGGGTGGGGTTTGTCTTAACCAGGCACGACAATTGTGCCTAACCTGTGTGTTATGCTTACTGCATGTTGACATCTACAGATAAGATGGCTACATCTGAACTGGTTACCTTAGGTTCCCTTTACAGACATGCACAGTAACAAACACATCTAAGGCATAGTATATCTCATGCTAATGCACAGCCTATTCCCCAAAAATCATTACTTCTCTCCATTGGCTATCAGTGCAGACCAGCATGATTAGCTTAGGTGTAAGAGCAATACTGTGGACATCTAAAGCCAGATGAGATGAGTGGGTAGCTCTACGCTGGGGAATGTCCTGGGCAGATGTGGATCCCCGTTTCACTGAAAATGCAAAGTGGGAACTCAGAGCATGAGCAACCTTCCCACCTTACAACTGTGACATTTATTAACGGAATCATTTAGCAGTTTTACGAGAAGACTTTTTATCTGAGTTGATTTATTTCCTCACAACACTGCAGTGATTCTTATCTGTCTTTGCTCAGACTGGCAGGGTACCTCTGTGGACAATAATGTGCTGGATGCACTGCTACTGAATACCAGTCGGATTGGCCATGGACTTGCCCTCATTAAACATCCAGTAGCCAAAAGTTTGTCTCTGAAGAAGGATATTCCTGTAGAAGTCTGTCCCATCTCCAACCAGGTATGTTGGTCTTGGGCTGCGACAGTGGAATGGGATTTACCGTGGTAGCAGGGAGCTGGGGAGCAGCTAAACATTTTGTTGCACCCAGGCTGGCTACGTTTTCTTTGCACCACATTACGCTGCAGTCTGCTACGTAGATACATGCTATGCGTATAAGAAGGCTGGTAGTGCCTCACTAGGCACTACCTAAGCCTCAGTCAGCTCACAATCATTTAAATTCCTACCCAGAGGAACCTGGGAAAGCAGTCCTTACTAGTGGAGGTGAAGCCCAGAGCCAGGGGGGTGCCTAAAGTGATGCAATGGAAAATACCTCAAAGCCAGGAGGGCCAGAGGCTGAGAAACTGGTATTGTAACTGGAAGTGTTTTGGTTTTGTAGAATTCATAACCAGGGGGAACTCTTTTGCAACACATTAGCATGGTGCCCATTGTCCCCTGGGTGCAGCAGAAAGGATGCTCTGGGGTAGAGATGTACCGGTGTGAGCCTTGAGGGAGAGAACCCTGATACCAGCTCCCAGATGCCCTCACAGTCAAATTGTTACAAATGAGCAGAAGTTACTTATCCCACTGGCCTTGGTTTAGGTGATCAGTTTAAGAAACCACTCTCCTTGTGTACTCAGAAGAGACAAATAGGCTCCTCCTGCAGGAGTTCAAAGGAGAATGCCTAGCATGCTCTGAACAGCCCACTGGAGTCTCCTCCTCCCTAATGACTACCTGCTGACACAGGCAGCTAGAGCAGTTTGATAAGTGCCATAATACAAGCACAGCTAGCAATAACCTGATGTGGTGTTACCTCCCACCCTTCCATGCCCAGGTCCTGCTGCTGGTAGCTGATCTGCGGAGCCACCCCGCAGCTGACCTAATGGCTGAAGGGCACCCCATTGTGATCAGCCCCGATGATCCCCCTATCTTTGGGGCAAAAGGAGTTTCCTATGACTTCTATGAGGTGTTCATGGCCATCGGAGGGATGAATGCTGACCTGAGGACCTTAAAACAACTTGCACTCAACTCCATAAAGTAAGTTCCTCACCTCTCTCATCTAGCCACAGTAATGCTAAGGGGGCTATCAGTTTGCTCCCTGGAAATCCACTGTATTTGGGATTTTCCCCCAAAGTCTCCTCTGTTACATGAACTGGGCTTCCACCAATCTGAAGTCTCCTCTGTCTCCTCCAGAAGCAGGACAAAGGAACCCCAGAGGCTTCTCTGCCTGTGCCCTCAAGTGCCTTTCTCTAACTCAGCAACTCAGTTTATTCCCCCTTTTCCATCCTTGGTGAACTTGCCTCCACCACATTATTCTCGTCAGGGGCAAAGTCTTAGGCCTTTGTATCACTTGTCTATTTCTGCCAAAATTTGACTTGCTGCGGTGTTTGCCACAGCTCACTGGTGAAACACAGGAAAACGATCTACCAGCATGTAGCCTGGGTGCGTTTAGCAACATTTTCTGTTTATCTGGACAGCCCTCAATGTCCCAAAATAGTTTGGATATGGTGCCCAGGGTCTTTCTGCACATTCCTAGACTCTTATCTGTTTGCCAAATCCTTTGCCAATCCTTGTATCAATCCCAAGTCCCTGCATGGCCAGGGAAGATGACAAATACTCTTTTCCTACCCATCTGGACCAAGCCCAGGCACATCTGAAAGCAGCGCTGTCTCTTCCGTACTAGTCACTGGGTGCTACCCAGTGTGTCCAGCTTATGCAGACTGAGCTGCTTGTCCTTATAGTGTAATGGGGCAATGGTTTTAAACTAAAAGAGGGGAGATTAAGGCTGGATGTGAGGAAGAAATTCTTTACAATGAGTGTTTTAAAATAGTGGCACAGGCTGCCCAGAGAGGTGGTGGATGCACCATCCCTGGATTCAAGGCTAGGCTGGATTCTGGGCAATCTGATCTAGTTCAGGATGTCCCTGCTCATTGCAAGGGGTTGGACTAGATGACCTTTGAAGGTCCTTTCCTATGCAAACCATTCTACGATTCTATGACTCGGTAGCTGTTGATACAGCCTTGTCCCAGCATAAGCCCAGCTGGCAGGAGCTCAAGGCTTTTACACTGCATTACTCTGTGCGGTGTAGGCATGTCCTGCAAGAGTTAATCTGTTACTGCTTCCTGTCTTTTCATTTCGGTCACTGACCTTGAAATGGCTGTCCTGTTGTCTCCTATCTGATACTGACTTTTCTCCTCCTCACAGATACAGTGCCATGCTACCAGATGAGAAAGCCAAGGCCAAAGAGGTCTGGCAGAAAAAATGGGACCAGTTTGTGACTGACCTCTCTGACAGCTTTTCAAAGGAGCTTTAGAGAGCAGGAGACACATCTCAGAAGGCATTTGGCACGTCAGAGCCAGCCAGACTTATTGCTAAGAGGGATGAACGAACCTCAAAGTCTGACCTGGCAATGGGCTTCATGGGCTTAATACTAAGAATGAGCTACACTATCCTGTGAAAGTCATGGACTGGAGGTAAAAGAGAGCAGTTATAGCAACAATGAAAGAACATCCTGTTCTAAATTGTCAAAACAGTTGGAAATTGCCAATGATCAAATCCTGACATCCTTATTCAGGAAAAACATGCTTTCTAATTAATGTTGGCAGGAGATTGCTAACATGAGGATCTCTGAATTTTGCCTTATCATTACAAAATGCAGACCTTGTCCGGAAACAGCTAAGACAAACATTCACCCATTTGGGCCACTGATCTTCAGGAGAGCAAGGACTGAAAATGGCTCTTGTTATGTTTAACCCTGGGCCTGCTGCCAAAATAGCACTGCTAGGTCGAAGAACCAGTCATAGGTCTGATGTCTGCTATTTCAGGACCTACCATGGCTGGAAACGAGCTGATGGAACTTGCTCCCAGAACATTTAAGCCTGGTTGCACGGTGATCACAAAGCTCAAAAGAGGTGCCTCAGCTGCTGACAGGTTTTTTTTACTGCAAAATCTTTTTCTGTCTTCTGGTCACAAGGAAACCAAACCACTTTTCAGCTGAGAAAAAACACCCTGGCTTTCCAGTACAACTTAATTAAAACTGTCCCCTGCACTGAGCCATGTTAACACAGACCTCTGCATTTATAGGAGACACCATTTAATTTCAGGTTATTCCTCTACCAGCTTTTTCCACCTAACTCAGAGTGCAAATGTGCCTTTATTCAGCCTGTCAGACACATTTTCACCTTGGTGGAGAACTACCCTCACACTGGATAACCACAGTGTTCTCTTGGACCTTTGTAGTTTCCAGCTCTTTAGCTAAAGCTATTGCAGAAACTACACAATAAACAGTGTCTGAACAAGCAGATTCCCTTTCTTAACATCATCAAAAATGTCAGGAGAAGAACTAGTTGCGGGGAGAAAGAAATCTTAATCAAGGATGATAAATAAATTCAGCAAAATCCTTTGGCACACATAACACAAGCACACAGCCAGGATCAGCCAGCAGCTCTCCCCAAATTCAGTACAATTATGCTGGTTTGCATCAGCCAAAGGAGAAATTACAAAAGTTTCTGCAGGAAGACATCTCCCTCCTTTGAGCCGCAGGCTTCTGAGGACTGTTGTTTCCTGATCAGACCAGCTTGGGCAAATTTGCTCTCTTCATGTTTGCTGCTAATTGTCTCAAGCTGCCTGGCCATAGTGTTTATTTCCACTGAACTTGACTAAAACACGTTAAGGAGGAGGCAAGTATACTTACTGCAGACCTGGATCAGGCAGTGCAATCCACGCTTCCTGTGTTGAAGTGCCCACATTTCACAGCCTGCAAGCTCATCCCTAGTTATCCCAGGAAAAAAACCCCAGCAACCACACTACAAACCCCATAATGAAAAACCAAATAAACCTACAACAAACCAAAGGCTTCTACATGCAGAAACCAGCATCACAAACCACAGGAAGCAGAAAGTGAGAACCCAGTCACACACCTCACTGACCAATGGGGTTGAGTGTCTCACACCCTAAGGCTTTTTCAGCCACAGCTGCCTCTACTCCAACCCTCTCTGCCCACACCTTCCTCTAACAACAGCAACTGCTCTTTGCAGGCTAACCTTTTCTGAGCCTTGATGCAGATCTGGTCCTGGGACCAGCTTTATACTGGAGGAGGAGCCAGAGTTGAGCCACCTTGCCTCCTCCTCCATGGGTGTTGTATATACAGCTCAGTCTAGGCTCCCCAAGGTAGGCTTTGGTCATGGTCAGACTATAAATGCTGACTTGGGGAATCCCTTATTTGTAGTGTTGAGAAAAACTACTGCTAATTGGTGGAATGGCTGCTAAACAGTGACCCACAGCAATGTCCCTCTGAGCTCTCCAATCCTTCAGCTTTGTTATACGTGGATGGACGAGGATCTTTTATTTGCCATGAGTTGATTCTTCCTTAAGTGAGCTGCTCTGCTGCCAAGGTGAAGCTATTAATTACAGAGCCAGTGTGGGAGGAGCTGACTTCCTTAACACAGGTTGACCCATGTTCTTTCCTTTTCTGCTACAGTGGAAAGATTTCAGCACTTCCTGCACATAATCGCTTGAGGGCTTGAGCCACTGGTGGCCTTTTGGTTACCTCTAGTCCTCCCTCCTCATTTATCCGCATTAGCAGCAGGGCTACATCTTCTGTTTGCGACACTTGCTGGTATGAGTTTACGTGTTGTGTCCAGTTAATTCCTGCCTTCCTTGGAGAAGCCTGTTGTGTACTTGGCCATTTACCTACTTTGCATTTGGAACCATGATGTGATGTGTCCCATGGAGCCACCAGCAAGTGATGCTGTTCAGGAATACAGCACAGAAATCATGGGGGAGTTAAAATTGTACAGGTTTGAGGTGATCTCCAGATGAAGCCCTCAGAAAGGTGAAACTTGGCTCTATGGGGCTGTGTTTGAATTTGTGACTCAGCTTCTGCTGAAGTTATCCATCTTAGAGCTGGTCAGAGAGCAAAACCATTTCCATCCTGATCATAGGTTTAAATGTGAGCCTGAACTGCATGGAGAAGCCTGACTCCAGTCATGTATCCTTCCTTGCCATGTGAGGTGACTCGGCATTCCCAAGAGTCCTGTGGCAGTAGATGGGCTTTAACAATTTTTAGAGCTTTAGTGAGTCTGGCAGATGGAGGGCCAGCCTGCTTAACTGCTGAGGATTAACTTATCCATAGAGTGGGCCTTAGTTAGGAGAAAGATGCAAATTGGGAAACCCAGACGGCATCTTCACATCTCCCACTCTAGCTGTGCAAATCAATCCATCCAGATATCCTTTTCCTTATCCTCAGTACCTCGGCCCCTGCTCACAGTTGTTGGCAAATACATCACATATAATCAGGTTTTACTGCCTGTCTCTTTCAGAACATGGTATATCTTCACATTTTTAAACGGGATTCGTGCAGTTTATTTCACCTTTTTATGTCCTGATAAAAAGAAGTGGGAATACCTGCATCTGATGTGAGGTTTTAATCTGGAATGTGAAGTGGAGGGAGACGTTTCACATCCCTCAGTCTGGAGCACATTTAGTCATCAGAGAATCTGAAGGGTCTTCACAGCACCCTGCAAAGGACAGTTTGATCCATGGGGCTAACATACTGTGGAGTCAACCTGAGCCACCTTACAGAGGCACAATACAGGTCCTCCCCTTTCCCCAAATCACACAGTAGAGGCACCCAGCTCAGGGCTGTGTTTTCAGACAGAGACCACTCAACAGAAACGATTTGCTTGTGCTATCTCTTCTTCTGTTAAAAGTTTTGTAACCATCTCTATGGTGGTGACTGCATGAGAAAGTAAAAGAAACTACTGAAGGTCACTTTAGCTGCTTTTAGCATGAAGGAAACAAGGAGAACAGTGAACACTACATGACCAGCCCATTCTTTTCAAAGCTGGCAAGTGCTTACTGAAGCATCAGCTCACTGCCTCAAGGTACAGCTCGAGGCTCTTTGCCCAAAGTACTGGTGAGGGGCATGGGAAGAAAGGGCCAGCCAAAGAACCTGAAAACCTGAGATGAAGGAGGTATTTGGACAAGCAGGGCTGGAAGAAGCCAGAGGTGTGGTGGGAGCCTGAGCAGGGACAGAAAGGGCCCCACTTCAATCTCCATCTGGACACTGGAGCAAGGAAGGAGAGAAGGAAATCTATGGAAGTTTCTGTGATGTTAGTTCAGGCAGTCATAGGAATATGCCAAACCTAATGCCTGTTATCTCCCCCATCTGTCTCCCTGTGGCCTCGTCAGGCTCAATTTGTTTAAATGAGAGGTGGATGGAGCTTTGCTTGTAGCACACAGGTCTAGCCTGTGTTTTGTTGCGGAGCAGTTCAGATGCCTTTGGGGCAATTTAGGGAATGAAATGTTTGCCTCTTGGTCACTCACTGGCAGGAAATGGCCGATCCAACATTAGTGGTTGCTGTCAAAAATCTTGCCAATAAAAACAGAGGAGTGAGGTAGCTGGTTGAAAATAGAGATAGGCCCAAGCGAGCAGCTGGATGTGAACCTCCATCACTGCAGTGGGACTACGCAGATGAGAAATGCTAAGCAAAGCCCTCTGGTCATAAAATAGAGGGATACAGATGTATTTTCCACCAGCTCCTGACGCTCAGCCTGCTTCAGGTTTTTTCTTCTATAAGTTGCTGAATTACTCTCTTCACAGGTAGTAGAAGGACATTTCTTTGGCCAGAAACCTGTAGCTCTAATTGGCTCCGTATTCCTTTCTTTCTAGGCTTGCAGCAGTTGCAGTCATGGCAGGTCTAGCAAGTGTTTTCTATCCACCGAGGGATAGGCAGGTGAAGGATCTGGCTCTCAATTTATCTGGCTTGTCATTTTTATCAGGCCGTGTCCTGCCCCCTTGGTCATTACAGGATAAGAAAGGCATTTTACTGTATTTTCTCAACCTTTAGCTTGTCCGTCATTCCATGAGCAGGCTGCAGCAGAGAAAGAGATAAACTGAGGGGGAAGGGTTGGCTCAGGCCATTAGAGCCTCTGCGGTAAGAAAAGAGACAGAAGGTAAGGCTGCTTTAGAGAGGGATGTTAGAAGGTCAGGAAGAGGGGGGTGATGACAAGGCTACGAGTCCAGGGAAAACAGAGCTGCAAAGTTTACATAGGAACCCACGGGAGAAGGCTGTGGGCAACTGCCTGTTCTGCTTGTCTTTAAAGGCAGCTCTGAAAGGGGGTGGGGGAAACATCCAAGCACAGCGTAGACAGGGGAAGAAGAGGGATTCTCTTGTGGGCCGGTGTGAGAAGGGCAGGCAGACCATCTCGGGGCATTACGGGATGTGGCTGTTGCCGGATGTGCCTGCAGAAGAAATCATAAGGTCCAGCCATGTGTAACAAGCTCCTAGTACAGTAACAGAGAAAGTATCAGATCTTGAAGGGAAAATTACGCTATTAGGCATTCAGCGTGTCGGGATAAAGCCTGCCTGCTGGTGCTGGGGGTTCGGCAGCCAGGCTGCTGGCAAACTCCAACCCGCTGGTGTAAAAATAAGTGCCTCAGTCTGTTGGACAAACCTTCCTCGTAAAAATAAACTCGGCAGCTCTGCCAGCCCGCTGGGAACGCTAGCTGGGGCCCTCCATGCTCTTTGGGGGTGCTGGGTACACCCCGGCCGGGAACACCAACCCTCTCTAGATGCCACATCTCCGTGGCTGCCCAGAGCACCCCAACGCTTTCTGACCAGAGGCAGGAGAACGCTGCAGAGCATGAGAAAGGGGTTAGAGGGGCCATCACCGTCATCATCATCATCATCACCTCCTCCTCCCTCAGGTGAGCGGCGGAGGCCGCGCCCCCTCCCCTCGCCCCGCCCCTCGCCCAGCTCGCCCGTGCCGTGGTGCGGAGGTGCCCCCTGCTGGACTGCGCTGGCACCAACCACACCGCGGAACCCTAAACCGGGTTGGAAAACACCTTTAAGAGCATCAAATCCAACCGTTCCCGGGAGCGGGGGGTGAGGAGGGACAACGGCGGGTTGCAGGTTTGGATACGGCGCGGGGAAAACACTCCATTCCAGTGCTCTGCCCACTCTCAGCGTAAAGTTCTTCTTCATGTTGAGGTGAAACTTCTTGTGTTTTAGTTTATGGCCACTGCTCCTTGTCCTGTTGCTGGGTACCACTGAAAAGAGTCTGGCACCATTCTCCTGGCAGCTGCCTTTGAGATACTTATATTCACTTAAGAGGTCTCCTCTCAGTCTTTTCTTCTCTAGACTAAACAGGCCCAGCTCTCGCAATCTCTCCTCATAAGAGAGATGCCCCAGACTCCTGATCATCCTCGTGGCCCTCCACTGGACCCTTGCCAATAGCTCCTTGTCTGTCTTGTACTGAGGAGCCCAGAAATGGACACAGTAATTCCAGATGTGACCTCACCAGGGTCGAGAAGAGGGGAAGGATCACCTTCCCTCAATCTGCTGGACACATTCATCCCAGTGCACTCCAGGATACAACCAAACAGCTGGTAAGTGATTGTATCATTAAAAGGCTGCAAATGCACATTGGCCCAGTGTCCAGACAGAAATCACAGTAAACCATTCAGCAACTTTCTATGCCAGGAGCAATCACCTTGCTGGATCACTGAAAAATGTTCAAGACAGGTTCTTGCTTTTGTCATTCACTTTAGAATGTCTTTGCCTCTCTCTCTGACTGTATTTTTCATCGGCAGCCAAGGGACACGAGGGTTGGAGGTCCTCAGGTTGTAAGTGGGAGCACAACTAGTTGCAAAGGTGTACTTCAAAGTAGCTGTAACTCACTCCCTTGTGCTAGCAGAAGCAGGTTTGAAGCCCAGCTCTGCAAGGAACTAAATACTTTCAGTAATGTCTCCAATGCCAGCATGAATTTTTCCAGAGCAGGAGGAGCTGCAAACACTTCTGAGAAATTAAAGAGATCCTGGCAAGTTGAGGAAATTATGTAAAACAAACAGTAGATAATTCAGTTAAGGTAAAGGCCCTTAATGAGAAATAACCATCTGTACAAATGCACAACCCTTCATTACCCTTCACAACCCTTTTACAGCTCTGCAGAAAAGGCTCTGGGAGTTAAAGTGCATCAGAAATGAATTAAGGTTGGTGTTCATGGCAATGAAAGCATAAAAGCAATTACACTGTTTGTGTAATCAGTGTCTAAAGTCATACGTGTTAAACCTGCTGTATCATGGAAGCCAGGAGCTCTTAAGCCTAACCAGAAAGCAAACAAACACTGTTTCATTTCCATGGAGGTGAAATGAACCTTTTGCTTTACGTAGGCCTGGAAGGGCCTCAGCTGAATTCACTGTCAAGATTTCTGTCCCATGCCGCAGGAAAAGAAGGAGCCCTGGGACATAGCCCATCAGGCAGTAAGGAAAAGGACCAGGTTTCTAGAAAACTTTACGATCTGTGGGAAAAGATCAGCCTTGTTCAGACTGGAGAAGAGAAGGCTCAGGAAAGACCTTGGAGCAGCCTTCCATTACTTAAAGGGGGACTACAGGAAAGTTGCAGAGGGTTTTTTTACAAGCACATGTAGTGACAGGACAAGGGAAATGGTTTTAAACTGAAAGATGGTAGATTTAGATTAGACATTAGGAAGAAATTCTTCACTACAAGGGTAGTGAGACACTGGCACAGGTTACCCAGAAACTGTGGCTGCCCCATTCTTGGAGTGTTTGAGGCCAAGTTGAATGGGCCTTTGAGCAACTTGGTCTAGCGGAAGGCGTCCCTGCCCACGGCAGTAGTTGGAATTGGATGAGTTTTAAGGTCCCTTCCAACACAAACCATTCTATGATTCTATGAAAGAAACACCACAAGGCTTGGATTTGCACAGAAAAGACTGCAAAGTCAGGGCAGCAGCTGGCAGGGGTAAAAAGTTGCAATGAAGAGGCTTCACATGGGCACTGTGGCCAGAGTAAGTTTTAACCATCTGAAACTGAGACCAGGCTACATTCTGGGACACCTTTGTATCCCTGAGGCCCGCACCACACAGTTGCCCTTACAAAACCAAGCCCCCAAACTTTGTTTTTGTGAAAAAGTTAGATAAACCCGGTGAAATTGCTCTGTGGGGGACCTAAGCCTTTCGGTCTCTCCTGCACAGACCCCTCATCATCAGTGTCTCTTCACACCTCTCCCACCGCGGGGCTGCTCGCACCCCTTCCCCGGAGCATCCTCGTTCCTCTGCCGTGTCAAGCCCACCACCCTGGCCCTGTTTCCAACACTGGTTCTACACCACTCGCCAAGTACAGCTCCTCTCACAGCTCTCCTCAACCCTTCAACCGCACCGCGGACACCTCGGGGTGGCCGCACCCCCCTCCCCCAAGCTCCGCCCGCCCCAGTCCCGCTCCGCCGCGCCCCGCGCCTTGCTGGGAGCTGTAGTCCGGGAACTACGAGCCCCGGCTTGCCCTGCCACCGGCCCCGGGGCCGGCTGGAGCGGCGCGGCATGGCGCTGCGCGGCTGCCTGCGGGCCGGGCCGGGGCTACTGCGCGCTGCGGGACCTCGGGGGCCGCCCGCCCGCGGACGCTGCGCCGGGGGCCGGGTGAGCGGCGGCGCCGGGAGCGATAAGGCCGGGCCCGGCGCCCGCGTCCTTGCTGTGGGCCGGGAAGGGCGCCGCGGGCGGGGGCCGGGTGCAGGGAAGGGGAGAGGAGAGGAAAGGGGTGCCGGCCGTGGGTGACCGTGTCCTCCGCGCGCCTTGCAGCCGCCGGCCTTTGGGTTCCTGTTCGACGTGGACGGGGTGCTGGTGCGGGGCAGCCAGGTGGTGCCCGCCGCCCGCCGGGCCTTCCAGAGGCTGGCGGACAGCAGCGGGAGGCTCCGGGTACCCGTCGTCTTCTTGACCAACGCCGGCAACTGCCTGAGATCGGCCAGGGCCCAAGAGCTGTCCCATGCGTTGGGGCTGCAGGTAACGGCGGCGGGCGGGGGGACGAGGCGGGTCCTCCGGCAGGTCACAGGGACATCACGGCGCTGGGAAGCGGCTTCTTCACCGCTCCCCCGTTCGGCCGTCCCGGCTTTGGAGGGGAGCACCGGGAGGAGGACGGGGCTCCCCAGAAGGGATGAAGGGCTGGGGGTAGCGGCACCACCGAGCGACCAGCCTGCCTTGGCCCGAGGGATGAAGGGAGGCCAGTAGCAGCACGGGGAGGGGAAGGGGAAGCGACCCGACCGCAGTAGAAGGGGGGAAAGCTTCCCAGCGGATCCCTTATCACTCTCTCCTCCATCCTGTAGGTATCTCCGGAGCAAGTGATCCTGTCCCATAGCCCTCTGCGCCTCTTCAGCCAGTTTCACCACAAGTGCATGCTGGTGGCTGGACAGGGGCCCGTGGAGGAGAATGCCCAGGAGTATCCTTTGCTGTGCATGCCTTGGGGTGTCCTGTGTGTCCTGCTGCTGCTTCCACCCTGCCCCTGGCACTTGCTCGGTCAGCAAGCACAAGGAGACAGAGGAGTCACAGTCTTACCTTATGGGAGGCACCCTCAAGGAGAGGCCTGAATGCAGGCACTAACTGTTGATCTCCATCTTGGTCACCTCCTAGCTGTCCTTGGTCAGTGTTTGGCTTCTCACACAAATGACCTGTCCTGATTGCTGTTCCTGTTGGTGAGATGTCACTGTAAGGACTTTTATCAGCTTTGGGCCTCGCTCGCTTTTGAGATAAAATTGTGCTCCTCCCATTTGTTCGTAGCAAAGTGCATTAGTGATCACTCCCAGCTCTCCCACAGCTAAGGCTTTCCCCCAGGAATCTGACATGCACTTGAAAGAACTCAAGTATCTTTACAATCAGTGTGTCAATCCCAGATGCCTACTGTCTGGCTGAGCAACTCTGACTAATCCCATGTCTTCAAGGAGGTCAGAACTGCCTGCATGGTTTGCGACATCTCAGCCTGTGCACACAGAGTCACACCTTGTCCTTAACATTTAACTTCCTTTGGTGTAAAACCTTGGCCTGTCTCAGTTTCCCAATGTCAATAGGATAAGCTGAGGGTGAGGAGTTCTGCAAGTAAATGCAACTCATCCCTCAATTGTGTAGTTTTATCAGCACAGACCATTTTCTTTTCTCCAGCTGAGCTGACCAAAGCTTGAGAGATTCTGCACTGCACCAGTATGAGAACCCTGGCCTTAAAAAGCACCCAGAACACATCCACCTCTGCTCTTTGTCTAATTCCAGGGATGGCTGTTCACAAACTACATCACCCCAGTCTGGGTGTTTTTGTAACCTTTAGAGCCACCTGTAGGTTGAAGCGTAGCATACAGTTTGACTGAACACCACAAGGTTATGCTTTACCAGGTTAAATAACTCCTCTATTACTAGGACTTGTATTCCTTAATTCTGTAAATGCTTTTGCTATTGACTTAAAAAAGCTCAGTCACTTGAGAAGAACCCAAAACCTCAACAAAACCCAACAAACAATCTCCACAACTTTCCTTAATGGTCTGATATAGACTGGGGTTCAAGCATGTGGTCACCATAGAGGCACTCAGGAAGGCATATCCCCTGTTAGACATGGTGGATCAGAGCCGGAGGCCAAAAGAGCTGGTAATTCCCTGATGCATCAGTAGAGACAGTGGTCTGCTGTGGAGGTGCTCACAGTGTATAGCATGGGGTGGAGGAGCTGCAAAGGCTCAGAGTGGCTGGCTGCTAGTGACTTAAGCAAGAGGCGAGGACTTACGCTGAGCAGCCAGTGTCTCTCTGCTCTTTCAGGCACTGGCTCCTGCAGGAAGGGCAGTGACTTACCCCTCTCCTTTCTTATGCCATACTTGTCTTTCATTCCTATTCCTTGCAGTAAGTTTGGTTTGTTTGGCATCTCCAGCTCCAGGACAGGCATGCAAAATCTGTGAAATCCAATCTGGGATGGGGGGTGGGATGGTGAAAGTCTTTCTTTGGGATTCCAGGTGGCCTTGTCCTTCCTCTTTATGTGGCTGCCTTGGCAGGTTCAAAGGAAGCATTTATAGTTTGTTTTGGAGATGGCATTAGGTTTTGCGTTACTAACTTAGCCTTGGTTTTTTTTTCCTGGCAGCCTCCTCCAACCACTGGCTTCCCCACTATAGAAGGTAAGCAATAGCCTTTGTTTATGTACAAACAGCAAGCAGGAATAACAGCAAGGCAAAGCCAGCTGGGATGGGAGCTAACGATGTGTTGTCAGTTCATCTGTATCCACGGGCAGCTTATTCAGAACACAGAGTCAGGAGGCAGCAATCACTGCCCTCGTGCAGCATGCAGCACGCAGCACAAGCTTGATAAGAGTAAAGCCAGCTTTTCCCTCTGCCATACTTCAGTATCTGGGACCAGTGGTGCATATGATGCAGTAACATACAGACTGGAGCTCTAGCACCAGACATGTTCCAGTGGTAGCTGTATTAGCCAGGGCATCCCAGTAAAGGAGTGGTTTTGCTAGCAGGTGGCTTTGGTAGTGGGTCCTATATGTGGGTGCTGTGAGTTTCCAAACATCTCTTGAAATCTTCCAGGGGTGATTCTGTTTGGTGAGCCAGTGAGGTGGGAAACAAGCCTGCAACTTATTACTGATGTACTCCTGAGCAATGGCAACCCTGATTCAGAGCTTCGAGATATACCATATCCCCATCTGCCTGTCCTTGCCTGCAACATGGATCTCCTGTGGATGGCTGAAGCCAAGATGCCCAGGTGAAAAGCATTTGTTTTAGTCTATTTCATACGTCTCTCCTGCAGATCATAGAATCATAGAATAATTAGGGTTGGAAAGGACCTTAAGATTGTCTACTTCCAACCCCCCTGCCATAGGATGATCTTTCTTACTACATTTTTTAGCATTTGACTGGTTTAGAGTTTGACTCTATGGCATGATTAGCAGCAGAGATGTGAAAACTGCATGAGAAACAAAGACTTAAGCTTTCAAGAAGCAAAATCCAGACCACTGTGTGTGAAGGTGTATGTGGGTAGATAACATGACCAGCTTAGGCAGTAGCCTGGCTACAGCAGCTGGTCCTCCTTACTGAGGAGTGTTTGCTACTTCCGTGGTGTGACTGGAGATACTGATGACCTCCTTTCTGGAGCAGGATTGGACATGGCACTTTCCTTCTCTGCTTAGAGAACATCTACAAGAAAGTGACAGGCCGGGAACTGAAGTATGAGGCCTTGATTGGCAAACCCAGCACAGTCACCTACCGCTATGCTGCATACTTGATACAGGAGCAGGCAGAGAAACAGGGCTGGAAGGCTCCCATCCGACGCCTCTATGCAGTTGGGTAAGAGACTGTTTTCCCTGCTGTTTTCCTTAGGGAGGTGCTTACTGACCTCTCAAGTGTTTTTTATTCCAAAATGCCTACGGTTCCTCTGGAGAGTCACATCCTGAAACAGAGGCTGGATAGATTTTTGTACTCTACACTTTTAATAACTTGAAGGGCTCTGTCGACCTAGCAGAGCTGTTTACTATAGGATGCAGAGTGCATGTGGCATGACTGGATATAAGACAAAGTTAAGAGACCAAATGCAGAATCATTAGCCCTTGTTAAACAAAACACTTCAGGATCATAGGAAATGTAATACAGTAACGGCTGAAACTGCTGTGGGTGCTTTGGGCATGTCTTTTCCCTTTTGAAAGATGTTTATGAAGCATGTGGCCTTCACCACAGCTGGACAGAACACACCAGTGGGTGGACTCCCTAGCCCAGTCTGGGTGATTCTCTTGATGTTACCAAATATCTTGCGACCCTTCCTCCTTTGGTGCTGCCTTAATCGTAGTCTGCCAGAGCCTGAAATTGATGCATGGGCTAGTTTCTCATTTCTGTTTCACACTGTGACCTTATCCAGGGATAATCCTATGTCTGATGTCTATGGGGCAAACCTCTACAACAACTACCTCAAGTCAGCTCATCAGACCCAGGTCCAAGCTGGGGTGAAGAGGAGCCTGCAGACAGCCAATCCCCAAACTGAGGATCACCTCAAGCTGAGGAAGGACTGCAACAGTTCAGTGGAGAGTTGCGAGTCGATTCTGGTTTGCACTGGGGTCTACCGCCACAATGCAGATGTCCCTACTAAAACGAAAGAGTGCACAATGGAGTCAGTGTTCCATGGCCATCGGGACTTCTGCTTTGACCCCAGCCTGGTGGAGGCATCTCACATAGTGCAGGATGTGAATGATGCTGTGCAGCTTGCTTTCAAGAAAGAGAACTGGAGCTAGGGTTAAGACAGGTGTGACTGAAGATCTGCTGTCAGGGATTTTATGTACTCAAAATGGAAGAGGGGAGGAATGGGGAGAGACCTGGGATGATCTTCTAATCTAGGCATTATGAAAGAAAACTCCCTGCTTCAGCACTAAAAGCCCCTTGCTTTTATTGATAATTTATCTGCAATCCTGCCAGGTGCCAGCAGGCTTTCAACTGTGAACATACATTGCTGCCATCAGTAATTGAGCCATAATGGAAACAGGGTATAAGAAGGTGGCTTGTCCCAGTAATCCCAGTTTTGTTCAGCCATCAGAGTTCTTTCTTTACCACCCTTTGTGCATGAAGATCAGGCAAGCCCACCCTCCTCACAGTGTGTTTGAGGATGAAGCTTTTCCCTGTGCAAGGAGCCACCATCAGCCAGTGTACCCCATTCGTACAATGTACTGTTCGTCCAGTCTGTGACGTGAGCACACCAGAAGCTGTGTTGTGGCACTGTGCCAAGGGAAGGCTTTAAGTCTTACCATTCTCCTTGTGAAGAATAAGTGCCTGTAGACTTTTAACAAATTCTGTTTGCTTGGGGATTTGCCACTGCATCACTGTCAGTCCGGAACAAAGTCCCATTTTGCAGTCCACTGGCAGCTATGGAGAGGCACGGCCCCTCAAAGGAAGCTGCAGTAGCCAGAGCAACTTGCTGCAGTGCTGAGGGAAAAGTTATATTGTTCCTTTCCCCCTATTTAGCATTCTGTGAACACTTCTGCCTTTTCACATCTCGCTAGGGAGCCAGCAGCATGCTCTCAATAGAAGAGGAGACCACCACAGAGTCTGAATTGCCAGAAGTGTCTTTGCCCAGAACTCAGTGCTGCAGCAAGAGGCTGTTTCAGCACCCATCCTGACCCAAACTTTGCAGGGAACATCCCCCTGCTCCAGCTGGCACAGCACCCAAAGAGGGGCTCCTATTTGGAACAAGGGCCAACCATGAAGAGTCACAGCCCACCTTTGCTCCTTCCTTACACGCAAGGATTGAGGAAGGGATCATCATACCAGGATGGTACCTAAGCACTAAATTCCCAATCTTCATCTTTAAGAATAAATATGTCTCCGTCCTTCATTTCCTTTCTTCCTCTCTTCTCTCATGTGGTTTGCAGCTCAGGGATACCCCTTACAGCCTGATCCCTGTTTCCTCCTCTTCCTTCAACGTGCAGGTAGAGTGCCCCTAATATAAATTAGCAGCTGGGATTTGCCTGCCTAGGAGCATTTTCATATCATGCACTGTCTGTTGCTTCTGTTCTTCTAGTTCAGGCTATGCATAGAAAGATCCAGACCTGTGTGTCCTTAGGCAGTCCAAAGAAACTAAGCAAGGATTGCTTGAAAAAACTCAGTGTTTTGGAATTGGTTCAGCAATATTGCTCAGCAAGGAGTGTCTTAATTCCAGAGGAGCATTGTGATTTTAGAAGCATAAATCAGTCTGTGTATATGATGGCAAGCTTTTGGTGGCAACACAACTGAGCTGGTGTTCCTAATTATACTCTCCGCACACCACACAGAGATCAGAAATAAGTCTTTGCCTCCTCTTCCCTCCTTCCTGCTTTACAAGGCATCTCCATACACAGGGTACAAACAAGATGGTTGAGTTGTTCTTAATTCAGATCTCAGCATCCATGCACACTGACATTTTGCGTCAGTAGCTCTCTGTCCTCTTGATACTGATGTGCCTTCCTAGGAAGCTCACACTGCAGAGGATCTGTTCTTATGTTATGCCAGGCTTTGCATATGGAGGGAACTGAATGTTCTGTCAGTGACCCAGGTAAAGAGGTCCTTCTCAGTGGCTTCTTTCTCTATACCTTATTTTCTGAATAGGAGCAGTAGAAAACCTCTCTGGGTAAATTTCCCTCCTGTGAAATCTATAGTAGAAAGCAGTCTCTTTTTCTCTTAGTACTAGCTGGGTCCTTGTTGGTCTTATCAGGGCAAAATTTGCTTGGCTGCTTCTAAAAGCAGCTGTAATGTGAGAAACACAGTCTTAGTTTTGAATCCTCTGCCTTTCTCTGGAGAGAAAAAGAAATTACCATTTCATCTGCTTGCACAAGACAAGGGCTTGTCTCCAATTTCCAGAAGTACAGGGAAGGATTTTACATATAGGGAAGGTGCTTTAGCTTTCAGCATATTACAGTCAAAGTTGTGCTGTAGACCCAGTGTGCAAGCCCTTAAACTGGAATTCGAGCCCCCATTTATTCATAAACTAGGTCCAGTGTCCCTCAGCCTTACTTTTCAGTGGTGCCATCCAGCACAGAAAGAGGAACATTAATCTTCCTTGCAGTATTTGCTAACTTTCATGGGATTAATGAATAGTCTGGACCATGGAAATGGTCTTCTAGGCCATGACTACATAGACCTCAGAAAGCTGGTGGCTGGCAGTAGCTGCTAGCCACACCTTCAATTTAGGAGGTACTTATCTGCAGAAATACTAATATCTGTCCATCTGTGTGTGCGGAGCTCCTTCTTTTTACTTATTGAGACTCTGGTGCCAGCTACTCAAAAACAGGGTGCTGCTGAACCAGTGTTTCTTGAGGGGTGTCGTGCTGCCAAATCAGCTCTCCCAAATGAAGTGAGGTGCGCTGGCTGCTTCTTTAGTGATGGCAGTAGCTTTGTAGAACGAATGTGCAGAAGAATTGTGAGAAATCACAAGCAGTTTGTAATTTCATATCAGCATGTGCACCACATCTCAGCCAGAAATGGGGTAGGTTGCAAAAGGAAGGAGATAGCACCTCCTTCAAGAAAGGAAGAGGTTTGCATTTGCACAGAGTGAGCTAGGAATGGCATTGGAGGTGAGCTGACTGATGTGAATATGCTTCAGATTCCAAATCTGCTTTTAGCTTCAGATTTTTTTTCACCATGTTAGTGTTGAAACAATTCTCTGGGAGTCTTAAAAATGTGTAGGAGGAATTTCAGTGATACAGAATTTAAGAAATGCTTTGCTTGCATGTTGAAATTGGACAGAAGGGAGGAGGAGGAGGAATCTAGAAGAATCCTGTACCCTTCCCCCAGTTCTTACCAAGTAAGGTTGCATAAAAGGCTCTGCTGTTCATCTATGCAGTACTAAATCAGATGAGCTGCCCTTGGTCTGAGCAACATTGAGACCTTTCCCCTCTCCTCCTGCTCAGCTCCTTGGAACAGTGCATTTCTTCCAGTCACTGCCTAGGAATTGCTTGGACACTGTGAACGGAGTAGGAAATTGGTTCTCTGGCTGCTGTTGGTACTGACTTGATTGGTGAAGAATTCTACAAACAAAGTGCTTGCCAGGTCTCCTCTGCTCTACAAGTCTTGTGCTAGAGTGCTGTGCAGGCTTCTAGGTTACTTGCAGTTCATTTATGGACACCTGTAGTTGCTAAAATTCAGTGAAGTCCTTTTTTCCTGGGATTGCAGCTTTCTGGAATTAGCTTCAAGTGTGACTGCAACAGAACTTTTCCTTTGTCTCATGTGTTGCACAGAAGTGGTATTTCTGAAGCTGTATTTCCCTCATTTGAAACAAGCATACTTGTGTGCCGATTATGGGACCAAGCAGAAGGGTCTTCACTTGCTGACCCAATATCTTAGTATTCATATGGTTCACTGCCTTATACAACAAACGTGGTGAAGACGATCCTAACAACCCCATCTTCCACAGACGGATAGGTGTTAGTCAAGCCTAAAGGGAATATGCAGCGAGGTAAGGCAACTGAGAATAGCAGGGAGGAACCGGAGGAGGGATAGACCTTGTTTTGGATCTGAAGCAGAGGACTTTTATGTCATGCAGTATATCAGGGTGGCCAGAGAGGTCAGTTCCTTTATTCCAGAGGACACGTGCAACTAGTAGCCTGGCGTTCAGGGGGTCATATAACTACTACTGTCCCCTTTCTTCCAGTCTTACTGATGGTGTGTCTTTTCCCCTTTCCCTCTAATAAATGGGTAATGTTTTGGATTATATCACACACACTGTAGCAGAGTGATTACATATCATTCAGAGAAATCACAAGCTGTGATTATTTTAGATTTCATATTAATTTTAACCTAGTTCCAGAGTTGCTCTTTTGATCTAGTATATATATATATATAAATAATAAAAAATGTTTTGTTTGAAATAAATTTTAAATTGCTGTGTGAACATTTCATGAGTATTTATCCTGGTCTCTTCCACATTCTTGCCCTAGAAGATTATCAGGAGAAATTCTGTTTATCAAGCAATTTTTGAGGGAACCGCCGTGAAAGATATCCTTACAGCAATTCTTTTGACTGAGCCAAACTGTAATTCCTTGTAAACTCTGCATCTGCCATAGTTAGGTGAGATGGGCCATGAGGATGATCAGGGGACTGGAGCACCTCCTGTATGAAGATAGGCTGAGAAAGTTGGGGCTATTCAGCCTGGATAAGAGAAGGCTGCTTGGAGACCTCATAGCAGCCTTCCAGTATCTGAAGGGGGCCTACAAGGATGCTGGGGAGGGACTCTTCATTAGGGACT